>CM077156.1:149987164-150188999 GCA_039583875.1 Platanthera guangdongensis | reverse complement strand
CACTTCAAGGGGGAGTGTTGAATTCTGTGAAGTGAGTGGGTGGAATGGAAGGCTTGGGAAACCTATCCGCGCGGACTACGCGGACTGGTTGGCGGACTGCTAGGTCGGCAGGGATGTTGCAGGCGGTTTGCTCTGTGGCGGCCTGGGCGGTCTGTTCGCGCGGACTGCGCGGACAGAAGCGGCGGTCTGCCAGGCCAGTGTATGCTCAGCAGGCGGTTTACTCCTAGGAAGTAACCGGCGGATAGGAATGTTATCCGCGGAGTCCGGCTTGAAGCGGACTGAAGAACTGGAGCTGGCAGACCGGTTTGGCAGTTGCCTTGGTCTTGCTCTAGTGAAGCGGCAAGTGGAAGCCGCGGAGACCGCCGGTCAGCGCGGACAGGAACTGGAGGTCGCCCGGTATGGCGGGCTAGATCCAGTGTCCGCCGTAAGTGCGGACTGGCCCTTGCGGCCAGTGGACTGGACTTGGTGGGAATTGAACCAAGTCCAGGTTGGCTCAGTCCGGGGAGATCGCGCAGTGGAGCGCGGGCTGGTTTCTCAGTCCGCCAAGCGTAGTAGAAGTGCTTTGCCTTGTTTGCTAGCTGGGGATATGCGGACTGGAGGATTGCCCGTGCAGGAGCGTGCGGACTGGAGCTGGAGTCCGCTAAGTCCGGAGATGTCTTGTGCTGAGGCAATGGACTCAGGAGTTGCGGACTGGAGTCTGCTGTTAGCGGACTGGATTGGCGTGTCCGCTAAGTCCGGGAGGTGCCTTGGCAATGAGGTAATGGACTTGGGATATGCGGACGATAGCTGGGTATCCGCTGAGTCCGGCAGGTGCCTTGATGGCGCGGTTGCGGGCTCAGGTTTTGCGGGCTGATGCCTTGTCCGCAGAATGGCGGATACGGCTTTTGTGGAGTCCGGCTGTGGTGGTCCTGGCTTGGTCTCTGGCGGCAAGGCGGACTGGATATTGGAGTCCGGCTTGGAGAAGCTGGGGCGGACTGGCTATCTGCACAGGGCGGCGAACTGGCATGTGTGTCCGCGGGCTGGCGGACACATAAGTTCTTGCTGCGGGTTGTGGCGGTGATCCTATCGGGAAGGGCGGTGACCATACTCATCGTCGTGCCTATAAATAGGACCCATGTCACATCAGAACTAACAGAGGAACCTAGACCGAAGTAAGTGAACAGTGTTTGAGCTCGCGTAAGTTGCTGCGGCCTGGACTTTGTGTCCGCGCGGATAGAGTTGACCCGGTTGTGCTGTGCAGGTTGTGCGGATAGCGCTGGAAAGCCAGGACTTGGCTCTGATTGCGGTCAGGGACAGTGCGGACTCTGCGGTTAAGCAACAGGCGGTAAACAGCAGGTCGCGGATAGCGACCAGGCGGTCTTCTCTTTGGCGACTTGGTTCGGGGTTCAGGAGGTCGCCTGCATCAGGCGGACTGTTCCATTCGGTGGCGCAGCTTGTGCGGTCTGGCGGCGTGCAGACCGGCGGTGAAGAGCTAAGCATTGGAGTAAGGGTGAGTTCGCACGGCTTGGGTTGCGGTCTGGCGACCTGGCGGACTGAGCGGACTCCACAGCAGTAGGTCGGCGGCTTGATCGTTTGAGGTCCGCGCGGCTTGTTTTTGTTCTTGTCTTTGTAACTGTCTCTGCTCTCCCGGTGTTGGGTTTTGGTGAAGCATGTCTCGCCATGTATGTCTCGCCTTGTAAAGAAGTTTGCTCTTGATCATAAAGAAGCTTGTGCTGCATGTGTTGCTGGTTGTTACTGCTTTGTTGAGATAACCACTGTTAACTCCACGATCCGGGAAAACTTCAACATATAAGTGGGCGTATTCTCCTTCGGTTTGTTGAGTTTTCAGCAGGGTATCCAAGCGGGGGCGTGCTGCGGTTTGTTGAATTTCAACAGGCCGTGTGCCCATTCTCGACGATTCGTCGAGTATAACTCGACGACTTCGCGGCTAAGTGTCGACACGGCTCGACACGCCCTGGGACACGCCCGTGTCCCAGGCCGTGTGCCTTCTGCCAGAACCCAAACTGGCCTAAAACGTCCCCCTTTCGCTCCTTTGAGTTTCGGGGCGTTACATTAGGAATGGAGAACGCAACCTCGATGAGGACTCCAATGGGTTCAACTATGTATCTAGACAAGGATGAAAAAGGGAAACCTTTTGATGAAATCAAGTACAGAAGCATAATTAGATCCTTGCTCTACCTTACGGCAAGTAGACCTGATATAATGTTCTCAACATGTGTCTGTGCTAGATTTCAGGTGAACTCTAAGGAATCTCACTACGCTGCTACAAAACGGATTTTGAGATACCTTAAAGGTACACCAAATCTTGGCTTATGGTACCCAAGAAGTAATGACATCGAACTAATAGGTTTTTCAGATGCAGATTTTGCAGTGAGCAAAGACGATAGGAATAGCACTTCCGGGACATGTCAATTCTTTGGAATAAGACTTATCTTCTGGAATAGCAAGAAGCAAAACTGTGTGGCAATCTCAACAGCTGAGTCAGAGTACATCTCTGCAGGCAGTTGTTGTGCATAGTTACTCTGGATAAAGAATCAGTTTGAGGACTACAACATGAAGTTTGAAAAGATTCCATTGTTTTGCGACTCTTCCAGCACAATAGCAATAGCCAACAACCCAGTCTCGTACAGCCGGACAAAGCATATAGAGCTAAGGTATCACTTCATCCGGGGGCATGTGGAGCATGGGGACATAGACCTTCAATATGTCTCTACAGATAGGCAAATTGCTGACATTTTTACGAAGCCGCTGGATGAGACCAAGTTCTTGTTCTTCAAAACAGAACTTGGGATGCTCAACAAAGAAGACTACAGAAGCTGGACTTTCCAGAAGGCTCAAGGCTCAAAGGTTAATCAAAAAAATTGGATTTTTTCAAAATTCTAACTCTTTGACTCGAGTAAGATACAACCTACTAAAGTAAGCATATGACCTACTCGAGTAGTAGAATGACCTACTCGAGTAGTCGACTTGACCTACTCGAGTAGTGGAATGATATACTCGTGTAGTCGACTTGACCTACTCGAGTAGCAGACTAACATACTCGAGTAGTCCGCTTCACTTACTCGAGTACCTCACTCACTTATTCGAGTACTTCAATTCATCTACTCGAGTACTTCTGTATACTTACTCGAGTAATTCCAGATTCATCTACTCGAGTCCATTTCCTCACTCGTGTATATGCCGAGTCATTTGTATTTTCAAATTTTCTTATGCGCAAGCCAAGGCTAATGCCGCCTCTTCTTTGGTTTAATTCTTCATTGCCGTATAATTAGACCTAAAAGTAAGGTTATATAAATAAGAAAATCAGGAAATTTCCCTACACAAAATCATTTCAGCTCTCTCGAGTACCCGACTGCCTCTTCACCTTCCTCAGTCAGCTGTAGAGCCGCGCGATATCCTTTACCCCATCGCACCTTTCTAGGGTTTCGGCATCTCCAAGATTTTTGAATCATGGCCGCCTCCTCTAAAATCGGCGTGGGTTCGGAATTAGTCACCGCCGGGATTGCAGAACTCTCCAACGACTTCCATAATATAATGATTTTGCTCGACACCGCCGGATTAACCTTCGTTCTCCAAGAACAATGTCAAATCCTCTTCCCTGATGTTGCAGAATTTTTCAGTAATGTCAAGGTGAAGCGCCACAGGACAGTTCTAAAATCCAAAGTCAGAGGTATAAAGATCAAACTTACTTCAACCTCCGTTTCTCAACTTCTTAGGCTGCCAGTTTTAGATACAGATGATTTTCTGGGTGATGAAGAATATGCCAGAACTTGTTTATTTTGTGGAATTTATGCTGATGCAAAATACATCAGAAGGGCTGACATGAATGCAAAAGGTAAACTGCTGGTTGATATTATAGGGAAAATTCTTTTGTGTAAAACAAATTCCATAAGAGATATCCCTTTGTATTTCTTTGAAATGATGCAAGCATTAGTCTGTAGAAAAGACTTTCAATTTGGATTGCTCATCCTGAATAAAATAAAGGAGAGCATTAAATCTCCCAACTATGCAAGGATAATTTCTCTAATTCTTCATGAGTTAGACCCTGTAACCTTCAACTTATCTAAAGGGAGTATCCTTCATCACATGAATAAGGTCTCCATCTCCTCCATTCAAAGATGAGAACTCAAGTTGCAGAATCCTTCTCAAGCTGCCAAAGTAACTGAGGTTCTAGACACAGAGGACAGGACCCCATCTCTCTCTCCATCACAGGTCCCCAGCTCCTCTAGTGCACCAAATGAGGGGGAGCTTGCTCCTACTATTCCAGCCAGAAAGCCAACTCCACCAGCTCCTACTCGTCCACCAGGCACCCCAGAAGATATCCCTACAGATCAACAACTTCAAGAAATTCTCCTATCCACTGATGCTGCCATCAATGAGATGATAGAGGAATTAACTGCAGTTGAATCTCCTCCTCCTCCTCCTCTATCTCCAAAAGCTCCACTCACTGAAATTCCCAAGGACCCCGCTCCTGTACAGTCTCCAACACAGTCTCCAGTGCCATCTCCAACAAAGTCTCCAGAAATCTCTCCAGCAAGAACTCCAGCTCAATCTCACCAAGAACAGCCAGAAACAATCTTCATTTCTGATGAGCTCTCACCTGAGCCAGCTGAAGCTCCTCTCAGGAATTTAGATTTCTCTCTCCGTCAGATAATGGAAGGAGATGGCCTCATACATACTACAAGAGCTAAGAGTTCTGTGACCATTCAAGAAATAGCTCCATGGGTAGCTCCTCCTATTGCTTCTGCTCCATCTACTTCTGCTCCTCCTGCTGCTACAGCTCCTGCCTCCTCAGATCTACTGACTCAGATTGTACTTCTCCTTCAAAAATAAGAATCTTACTTTGATACTTGTATAAAGACTGTCACTGATACGGTAACTGCTCTAGAAACTTAGATGAGCAGAGGTTTTGCTGAGATCCAGCATAATACTGATCTACTCAAACATCTATTCCAAATTGGTAGCAAAGCATTAGACCACCCCATCACTAGTGTTGGTCAAGTGATGGAATAATATCTGACTCTTGCTAATAATCAGATGGAATTGGACAAAAGAGCTGAAGCCACTAGGATGAAAGTCTGTGAAGAAGTTGACACTTTCAAAGATGATGCCATCTCTCAGCTATCTGTTGAAGTCAGAAAGGGGGAGAAGTTGGTGAAAGAATACTTAGAAAAATCTGATGCCCTCAAGAAAGAATTATGGGAAACTAAGATGACAGAGATTCACAATGATGTCATGAAACAAATACAAAGTGTCAAATTCTACACCTATGACACAACTGTATGGATGCACAACCAATTCCTTCCTGAATTTGCTGCTGATCCAAATATCATTCCTCATCACCTAAACCCTCTAGATGTTGCTGATGTTCCTGCTCAAGCTCCTCAACTCACGTTCTCTCCTAGGCTTGGTGATTCTGCAGCTCCTCCTAATTCCTATACTCAGGGTTGGGATGAAGATCCTGCAGATATTTTCTTCAAAGCTCCTCCTGAAATTCAGAATTACAAAAAGAAAAGAAAGTATGGTGATGGTGCTTCTGCAAGCAAGTCCATTCCAACTCCAGCTATTGAACATACTGAGGTTTGGTCTCCCACTTATAAGTCTCTCAACCTGGAAAGACTCAAATTAGTTTTGGATTGCCATGAGAGCAGAAATATTCACCAGAGTTCCCAGGAATGGGAGTTGTATGAGAAATCTATAACCAAAAGGAGGATATATGACAGAGAATATGGAAGAAACAATCCTGCTGCTCCTCCAAGACCCCCCAAGTATTATCCAAAGCCTTTCAGCTACCAAAAGAGATAACAAGAGAAATAGGACAGACAACATCATCAGAACTAGCCAAAAGGACTTACGAGTTGTGGAAATGATTTTTGTTGTTAATGATATTTTTGGATATTCACACTTATATAATTCTAAGTTTTTGATCTTATTATCATTTTCATAGTCTTTTGCTTGCTTACACTGCTTTATATACTTAGCATTCTTTTTATGTCCATAATTCACCTGAGTGTAAAGGGTTCTAACTTCTACAAATACGGAGAGATTGTTGGGTATTGTATCTACACTAACCCAGATTTGATGAAGTAACCCTTGAACTAAGATGAATTAAGTTGTATTTGATGCTTGGTTTGAGTTATGTGTTTGCAGGAATTCTTATGGGAAGTGTAGACCAATGTCAGTCTACAATGGGTCACCAAACACAGGACCATACAATGTAATCCCTTATTGTGTGCTCCAAAGTGTTGACTCATGTGTAACATCTCTATTGGGATAAACTTCATATTCAAGCTCTAGGACTATGTGAAAAGACTTGATGCTGGTCATCCCTTAGAAGAAGAAATTCTGTCAAGAAAATTTTCCTAAGTAAAGTACTCGAGTAGTTCTTTACTTACTCGAGTAAGTTACTGAGTTCATACTCGAGTAATAATACTCCTACTCGAGTAGTTAAGATATATCCCGAGTAGTCAATTATGGCTCTCGAGTAGTTAAGACAACTACTCGAGTAGTTTCTTTTCTCCTCTCGGGTTTTACAGAAATTCTCTTCTCAAATTTTCTAAGCTAAATACTCGAGTGGCTCTGTATAATACTCGAGTAGTTTTATTTTCTGTCTCGAGTAGTTTTATCTTATATACTCGAGTAGTTTCATTTGTCTCGAGTAATCTAAGTCATGTACTCGAGTAGTTCATCTACTACTCGAGTAGTCCAGTGTTTATACTCGAGTAATCCAGGATTCCATTCCAGAAAATTTCTCTAAGTGAATTACTCGAGTAGTCATCTCCATATACTCGAGTAGTTATATTTGTCTCGAGTAGTTCAACTTCTATACTCGAGTAATACAGTTTTCCTGTTCCATAAATTTTCTAAGTCTTTGTCTTGAGTAGTATTTCTAATACTCGAGTAGTTCATTCTTATATACTCGAGTAGTATTTCTTTTACTCGAGTAATTTACTCCACCTCTCGTGTAAGTACTTAGGTACTCAAGTATTTTATTCTTGTTACTCTAGTAGCTGATTTCCTTTTCTTCTTACTTACTCGAGTAGTTGACTTCATGTACTCGAGTAATGATCTCATTCCCTCTCGAGTAGTTTTTCTTATGTACTCGAGTAGTCATATTCTACCTAATCGAGTAGTGTTGCATGTACTCGAGTAGTCTGTTATATCTCGAGTATTTTACTTTGACTTTTCCGAAAATTCGTTAAGTCCAGACTAACGGTCTTATTCATAAACTTTGACGTGATTGGTCCACGTGTCTCTCATAATGACTCAATTATGGCTAATCTTCTCCTCTCCTATAAAAGGTCTTGTCTAAACCGACAAACCCCAACAATCATAATTCAAAGAAGATTATTCTAAGAAGTTTTTGCAGCCACTTTCTGTCTCCTCTCTCTCTCTCTCTCCAAGAAACGAAAACTGCCACCGTCGCCGTCGCAGATTCCCGACCGGCTGGGTTTTCATTTTTAGAGGATTCAGATTACGAAGATTTTACAGATCGAGATTTCCGCTCAACTCTTCATTCTCTATTCGATCATGTAAAGTCAAGAAGATTCAGATCTGATTTTGCCGAGGTTTTCTCCACCTATCTTATAAAGCCGAAAAGTCTAGAAGAAGAAGATCCTGGCCGATTACTTGCAGATCTGACAAGATTCATTGTTTGTATTTCTATACAATTTTATTTCATTATTGTAGGAGAAGTTTTCTCTGAGTGTAGGAGTTTTTCAACTCTGAGATTGTAGGAAGTTTCATCTTCCGAGTGTAGATCTGTTTTGTGGATCGAGTATGTAGGAACGTTGTTCCAAGGGTAGGATTGATTTTAAATCTGAGATAGTGGAGTAGCTAAGTTTAGTGTATTGCTAGATCGATGAGGGAAAGTGGATGTACCCAAGGTTGGGGAATCACTATAAATCTTGCCTCGTCTGTGTTTGATTGGTAGATAGATCTGTGCATTGGTTTGTAATTTTTTTCCGCAAAAAGACGCACATCTCACCTATTAACCCCCCTCTAGGTGATTTAGGTAGGCAACTATAAACTTTCATCACCCTATTGCTAAGGCATCGTACCGTATGGCCCCGCGTGAGCTGGAAGTGTTGCGTACCCAGCTGGATGAGTTGTTGAAATGTGGAATCCTTTGGCCAAGTTCTTCACCTTGGGGTGCTCCTGTGTTGTTTGTAAAGAAAAAGGATGGATCCATGAGGTTGTGCATCGACTATAAGGAACTGAATAAGGTAACTATCAAGAACATGTATCCCTTGTCGCAGATAGATGATTTGTCTGACCAGTTAGTTACATGGTAGTACAATGTTTTCGAAGATTGACCTTCGTTCAGGCTACCATCAGTTGTGAATCTGTGAGACAGATGTTCCACAGACTGCTTTTTGTTCTCGACATGGACCTTTTGAGTTCCTGACAATGTCCATTGGATTGAAAAATACACCCTCTGCCTTTATGGACATGATGAACAGAGTGTTTAAGGATTTTCTTGACCGTTTTGTGGTTGTTTTTATTGATGATGTTCTGGTTTATTTCCGAAGCGCTGAGGAGCATACCCAACACTTGCAGTTAGTTCTGTCTGATTTAAGAAAGCATAAGTTATTTGTTAAGTCGAGCAAGTGTGAGTTTTGGCTACATTAGGTTTCTTTTTTGGGTCATGTTGTGAATTAGGATGAAATTTTAATTGACCCAAAAAAGATAGCCATCGTAATGGATTGGAAGAGTACTACCACACCCAAAGAGATAAGAAGTTTCTTAGAGTTGGCAGGATATTATTGGAGGTTTGTGGAAGGATTGTCTACATTGTCTGCCTTGCTAATTAAGCTTATTCAGAAGAACACATCGTTTGTTTGGAGCGATAAGTGCAAAGAAGCTTTTCAGGAATTGAAAAAGAGATTGTGCACTGCTCTAATTTTGTCGTTGCCTACCGAAGGATTGGAATATGTTGTTTCTGTGGATGCATCGCACGTCGGCCATGGATCTGTATTGATTCAAGAAGGAAGGGTGATTGCATACGGGTCAAGGCAATTAAAGATTCATGAAAGAAACTACCCTACTCATGATTTGGAGTTTGAGGCAGTAATTTATGCCTTGAAATTGTGGAGACATATTTTGTATGGCGCGCAGTGTAAGATTTACACAGACCATAAGAGCTGGAAGTATGTCTTCACTCGTAAGGAGTTAAATTTGCACCAGCATAGATGGTTATAGTATGTCACGGATTATGATGTTGAGATCATATACCATTCGGGCAAAGCTAATGTGGTAGTCGATTCCCTGGGTAGGAAGACCGCACAGATCTTTTGTTGATGCGCGAAAACGGAACCGCCTAGTTAACATGGAGGGGGTGTGTTTGATCTCACCAGCTGAGTGGAGAGGATGAGGAAGAAGTTTGCGGGGGAAGAGGAAGCTTCTGAGTGCTCGAGAGTGGAGCAAGCGCTTGTCAAAGGGGCTGCGGGGATAGAGGAGAGGTTTGCTGAGAGCAGCGGAGGAGGTTGATCAGGAGCTATCGAGCAGACGGTTACTATGACGGTTGTGATTGTAGGTTGGTGCCGAGGGATCAGAGCTGAGCTGAGCTAGGAAGAAGAGAGAAATGGGGCCGCTAGCAGCGGCAACAGCAGACTTCGTCCGCCGTGGCTTAAATGCCACTCTTGCGACGGGCTTTCCTTTGATTAATATTGAGAGTTACAGCTTGCTAATACACATTTACAAGAAAGCAATAAAGTGTGCAAGAAGGAAGCTGGCGGCTAAGGAAGAAGTGCCAGAAGAGGCCGCACGGACTGAAGAGCGAAGTCGGCAGGCCACGCGGTTAAGGGAAAGAGGAGACCACGCGGACTGGAGAACAAAGGCTGGCAGGCCGCACGACTAATCAGAGAGACGGGAGTGCGGACTGAGAAACGGAGTCCGCAGGAGGTGGTTTTGTTGTGTCTGAGTCTGAAGCTAACGCTGACCATGAGGCTGAAGCTGCTCCTGGATGAGAGGTATGGGGGTCTATTTATAGGCCCAAGGAGGTAACGGCTTGCAGTGATGTTACCCCCGGTGAGACGGTAACTTGAGCGAGAAGAAGACGGAGTCCGCCGAGTCTGCAACAAGCCGCGCAGACTGGGGCTTGCTTCCGAAGACGGTGCTGCTGACGACGAACTGGGAGACTTAGTGGCGGACTGCGATACGGGTTCGGGGAGTTTGCCACTGCTGAGCTGGGACTGTCCGCCTGCTGCTGGGGTGGCAGATGCTGGAGGCTAAGCGGCGGACTGCACGGAGAATCCGTTGAGTCCGCCGCTACTGAACTTAGCGAGCTATAAGGGGTGCAAGCAGGAGAGTGACTACATAGTTCACTGAGTCCGCACGAGGTTATGCGGACTGGGACTGTCTTCTGGAGGATCTGCTGCCTGACAGGCTGGAAGGAGTCTGCTACTACTGACTAAGTCTACGCCAAGACCGCGGACTGAGGAGGAGTTGACCCTGCTGCTGCCGAGAAGTTGGTGCTGGCTAAGGAAAGGCGGACTGCAAAGAGAGTCCGCCAAGTCCGCCGAGTCTGCTTCTATTGGAATGGAGAGCCTAGCTGTTGAAGCTGTTGTGGTTCAGCGATGAATTCGGACTGGAAGTCTTGACCGCACTTTGAGTCCGTCGAGCTCGCATTGAACGAGATGTTGCTGCTGGTCTTGGCGGTTTGGAGCGGTCTGGTGTTCTTGAAGAGCGACTTGCATGAGCGGGCTGAAAGAGCGGCTAGTTCCTGCAAAGGACACGGTTTGTTGCCGACCTGGGCGGATAGGTAGTTGAGTCCGGCAGAGAGACACCTGCAGAGACAAGCTTGCGGTTAAGCTGAAAAAGGGGGCGGCCTGCAAAGGCGGACTACAGGAGCAATCCGCGGCCCCTGCCGACCAAGGGAAGGTGCGCGGCCTGGGCGGTCAGACCGCGGAGACCGCGCAAGCCATGCGGCCTGAGCGGAAAGAGAATTCTATCCGCCCACCGTAGGGCATCGCGGCCTCCAAGAGGAACCCATGGCAGGCCTCGACGAGCGAGCTTGCTACCTTGGGAAGGATCTCCGATTTCGGGGTTAACATCTTTAATCTTTCTGTGGAATCCTTGGTGGAAGAGTTTTTGTTAATGGGTTTTCTGTTGGGAGTAGTGACTCGCCAAGCAGCTTGAAAGCGCCAGAGCATTCATGGATTATGCTTACACGACTACATTAAAAGGATGACCCAGATTTGCAGCACCTTCATGGTAGAACTGAGAAATGGGAACTACTAAATTTTTCTATTGATGATGCGGGTACCTTGAAGTACTGCGGTAGATATTGTATCCCTGTTGTTGAGGAAATTTTGAGCTAAGTTGTGGAGTGATGCGCATGGTTCTAGTGTTGCCTCCCACCCCGGTTCTACAAATCTGTACAAAGATCTGAAGCAGATCGTTTGGTGGTATGGAATGAAGAATGATATAGCCAAGTTTGGGTCTGAGTGTTTTACTTGTAAGTGAGTTAAAGCAGATCATAGAAGGCCTGGTGGAAAGTTGACCCCATTGGATATTCCAAGTTGGAAGTGGGAGAGTATTTCGATGTACTTTATTACTGGTTTACCAAGATCTCCTAGAGGGCATGATTCTGCGTGGGTCATAGTTGATAGATTGACGAAGTGTGCTCACTTCGTGCCATTCAAGATTGATTACTCCATGAATAAGATAACATAGTTGTATTTTTAAGAGGTCATTAGATTGCATAGAGTACTTGTTAGTATTGTCTTAGATCGATATTCCAGGTTTACATCTCGTTTTTGGAAAAGTTTACAGGAAGGGTTGGGTACCGACCTCAGATATTCAACCGCTTATCATCCACAAACCAATAATAAGATGGAGAGAGTAAATCAAATTTTAGAAGATAAGATAAGATGTTACATCTTGGACTACGGAGGAGTGTGGGACGAGTGACTAAGATTGATGTAATTTGCATGCAATAATAATTATCAGGAGAGCTTGCAAATGACCCTATTTGAGGCTTTGTATGGGAGACGTTGCAGAACTCCCTTCTTTTGGTCCGAAGTTGGTGAAGGACTATTGTTGTGTCCGGATGCCTTGGAAGAGATGAATACTTCTATGATGCATATTCGAGAGAAGCTTTGAATAGCTCAGGGCCATTATGAGAAGAACGCTAATCGGAGAAGGATTGATTTGGAATTTGCAGTTGAGGACATGGTTTTCCTCAAGGTCTCTCCAATGTATGGTGTTAAGAGGTTTGGGAGGAACGATAAGTTGGATCCTAGGTATGTGTGACCTTTCTAGGTTGTTGAACACATCGAATTGTCAGCTGATAGGCTGGGTTTGCCTACTACTTTTACTGGTGTGCATTATGTGTTTCATGTGAGCCTGTTGCGGAAATATGTGCATAGCGACCGACATGTTCTCGATTGAGTGCCCCAGTTGTAGCCTAACATTTCTTATGTGGAGATGCATGTTTGCATTCTGGATACTCAAGATCAGGTGTTGCGAAGGAAGACAATACCCATGGTCAACGTTTTATGGCAAAACCAAGACAAGGAGAGTGCAACTTGGGAGTTGGAGTCAGCTATGAGAGAGGCTCATCCTCATTTGTTCTCCTAATTTCTTTTGGTAAGTGTTTCTATTCAATAACCCTTGGTTACGTTCCTTCTTTAGTGGATTCACTTGTGTATCAAGTTTTGGGGCGAAACTTTCTTTTAGGGGGAGTGGTTGTAACGCCCCTGATTTTTCGATGTTTTTTAATTCCTTTAATTGCGTATTTTTGACGTCAGAGCATTACGTTGATGCGTAGTGGATGGTTATCATTACTAGAGCATGACCTTTGCTCATTGGTATCCAGGGTTTTGAATTAGAATATTAGTTTGGCTAGTTTCTAGTGTGTTTTTGAGATTTTCCTTACAAGTCGGGTTTGTTTTGGAACTCGGTGGAGCCTTTTTGGGATATTTGGTGTTTTGGACTTCGGGGAGTTTTTACCCGAGTTTGGGTTGTCAGATTTTGATTTCTACTTCGCCGTTAGATTCATAGCATCGTTATTTAGCTTTAGTGCGAATTTCGTGAAAATCTGAGTTGATTGGATTTTTCGGTCATTTGGACGTTTAGTTTAATAATATTATATTGTATTATATATATAAATACTTATAATTGGAAACCCTATTCATTATCTTCTTCCCCAAGCCATCAGACCGAGAATGCAAAAGAAAGGAGGCGATGGGTTTCGCAAGGCTTTCGGCCGCCGCTTGTAGGAGTGCCAGTGTTCGAAATCATCGATGGAGGATAGATCCGGAAAGCTCTCGCAGAGATCTACGCGTTGGTGGTAGGTAATTTTGTTTTCTTAGACTTTTGGCATTAGGGTTTTTAACCTTGACCCTCATTTTCCCTGTAAAGTTTCAGGAATCGTTGCCTAAGAGTTATTATGGTCGATCCTTGGAGTGGAGCGTGTCACAACCCACATTTCCTCAACGAGTATATCGTATCAGAGTAAGAGGAACTACGTGTTATGATGCCACGTCGTGCAGGGGATAACTGCACACTCTCAGGCAAAACCTTGACGCTTACTTTATTAGTTGAAATCCATCAGTTAAATGCAAGAAAACCGTTTAGTTTGATGGCCGTATCCCTCGGCCTTATGGATCAAAACGTGTGTTTGTACGCGGAGAAAAATACGTTAGTTTACTTATGACGATTTCCTATATGCAATCTAGATTTACCATAATACAAGAAATCCTCATTTTTACGTTGTTTGGAAAATACTTGATTAGTTGACCAAAACATGTTGTGAATGATATACAATAGTAGGTTTTTTTTAACTTAAAAATTCCTAATGCAACCTAGCATAAAACAGTCCCAAGATCAAGTAGATATCATCCCAATGATTCATAATAGCAGTATATCATTCATATGTAGCCACTAAAGAAAACCACCAATGGGCGTCAACAAGCTGACACGAACCCACTGGGGCGTCTGTATGTCTGTACAACAAAGTAAAGAACTACCTCGCTAAGCAAGCTTGGCTAGCTCCAAGTAAACTCCACCAAATACCTAGCCGCTCAGCCGGCTACAACCTGCACCTGAGGAATTCAAGAAAGAACACCTCAGCAATCATCAAAGCTACAACATAGGGCATTAAGTTCATAAAATATGACGAAGGGGCTTACCAACCCCGTAGAAAGTTTTCATATAAAACGAGTGAAAATAACAGGGTGGAAAACAAGTGTCAAACACTGCCAACCCAAAGTGTAAAACGCACCAAGTGCGTGAAATTCTCATCAAGACCTGCTCAACCCGCAGGAGCAAAAAGGCAACATATATGCCCATTCCATCATCTTTATAACAAGAACCAACTATACTAGTGAAACATAAGCAGCGGTTAGGTTCGATTCCGCAAGGGTCTTTTGGTGGCGGACCTAATGTGGAACACACCAATAAAATCCAACCCAAATCGGAGCCAAAACGGTGCTCTACACCACCAAACAAAACCCGGTGGCCACCAAGGCTGAAACCACACCACCCCTTACAAAATCCTCACACAAACGCTCCTGCCATAGTTCACAATTCGCCTCGCAAAACTCACCATAATCCAAGCTAAACACGTTTCATTTCATCGTCCTCACTCATGACCACAAATTGCCCAAGTTATGTCAAACTTGATAGAGTTTGGGTCTCTACTTCACTATAAGCGAACCCCACAAGTAACAACGCCGTCTAAACACAACAAGATCTCTAATCGTATGAACAAGAAAGGTAAATAATAGATAAATACAAGGTAAAACATTGCAAAATTAGATGAACAATAGGTAAGCATATATATTGGGAAATTCTTGAAGGACAAGATTATTCATGGGTGCATAATAGACAAAAGGTGAGATTCAAGACAAGATGAACAAAGCTAGCATAGTAGACAAAGGTGCAATAGAAACAAGAAGAGTAAAGCTAACAAACTTGAAAGGGGAAACTAGCTACACTTGCAAGAATCAACGAACAAAGACAAGATTGGCAAACATCGCAAAAATCATCTATCAAAAGATAAGATTAGCAAGGGCGAAGAACACCGCTTGCCTGAACCGAGACGACACTGCGACGGCTGCTCCTCTTTTTCCTTTTTCTTCCCTTGCCTTAGCTTTTCTCCCTTGCTTTCTCTTTGAAATGGGGAAGAAGATGAAGAAGGGAATAAGTGAGGAGGAAAACTCTTGTCTCGTCCTTATTTCCTCCAGGAAAGAGCTGGACCGTTTGATCCAGAATCAGAGAAACGAACGGCACAAAAAAACTGAAAAAGTCGATTTTCGGCCCTATCACGCCCTGTGTCACGCCCGTGTCACAGGGCGTGTACCTTAAGCGGCACAAAATGTCGACAAATTGAAGTTTATCCAGAAGGTACACGGCCGAGTACACGCCTGTGACGGGTCGGTCACGCCCGTGACCTAGGGCGTGTAACCCGTGTCTCGACATTTCGTCGACCAAAAGTGTCGACACTTCGACATAGAGGGACATGCGTTGTGACACGCCTGTGTCACAGGCCATGTACCCCTCTCCCGACACTCGACACCCGACACGCGACACTCGACATTCGTCGAGTGAAATTCGTCGACCCAGCGGGACACGGCCCGTTACACGCCCGTGTCACAGGGCGTGTACCCCATTCGTCGAGCTCAACTCGACGCAAGAAAATTCGTCGAGTCAAGGAGGTCACGCCCCAGGTCACGCCCTGGGTCACGCCCCGACACGCCCGTGTCGGGGGGCGTGTTCCTCCCGTAACTTCGTCGAACGAAGTTCGACGACCACAAAGCCAAAACGCATCCCGAGCTGGACACGCCCTGGGACACGCCCGTGTCCGAGGCCGTGTCACTCAGAAAATGACTATGGAGTTCTTTCAACTCTCATCACCATGCTCGAACAACGGTCAAAGCCAACGTAACACCCATCAAGCGTATGCAATCATTCAACGAAAAATCCGGGGCGTTACAGTCACTCCCCCTAACAAAAAGTTTCGCCTCGAAACGTTTCAATAATTCTTATACAAATCAAAGGAGTAATCAAACAAAAACACCAATTCACATACCAGCTTATTTACGGGAACAAATGAGGGTGATCCGCCCTCATCGTTGACTCGAGCTCCCACGTCGCGCTTTCCACATTCTGATTTTTCCATAGCACCAACACGCGATCTTGGGAGTCCAAAATACGGATGGGCATCTCCACATAAGAAAGGTTCGGCGCCAACTGTGGCACAATATCCAAAACTTGCTTATCATTCCGCACACACTTTCAAAGTTGGCTGACATGAAACACGTTGTGAACACCAGGAAAGTTCACGGGTAATTCTACTTTGTAAGCGGATGCACCAACCCGCGCAAGAATCTTGAAAGGACCCACAAATCTTGGGTCTAATTTGCGATCTTTTCCAAACCTCTTGATTCCAACCATTGGGGAGACTTTCAAGAAGACGAAATCCCCCATAGCAAACTCTATCTCCGACCTTTGTCGGTTGGCATACTTTTCATATCGCTCTTGGGCGATCCGAAGCTTCTCCCGAATAAGCCGTACGGCAACTTCCATGTCCTCGAGCGCCTCTGGGCCCAACAAAGGTCACTCGCCAATCTCAACCCAAAATAAGGTAGTCCGACAACGTCGCCCATATAAAGCTTCGAACGGAGCCATTTGCAAGCTTTCTTGATAGCTGTTATTATATGCGAATTCCATTAGCCGCAAACTCTCATCCCATGCTCCGCCATACTCAAGAATGTAACATCGAATCATATCTTCCACGATTTGGTTTACCCGTTCCGTTTGGCCATTCGTCTGAGGGTGGTAAGCAGTGGAATACCTCAAATCCGTTCCGAAACCCTCTTGTAGACTCTTTCAGAAACGAGAAGTAAATCGGGAATCCCGGTCCAAAATGATATTAACTGGCACACCATGCAGTCAGATGATCTCATTCAAATATAGCTACGCTATTGTCTTCATCGGGTAGTTGATCTTAAATGGTATAAAGTGAGCACACTTGGTCAACCTATCCACGATCACCCATACGGAGTCATGTCCTCGTGGAGATCTTAGTAAGCCTGTAATAAAATCCATTAAAATGCTTTCCCACTTCCATGTTGGAATCTCCAAGGGCGTCAACTTGCCACCAGGCCTCCCGTGATCAGCTTTCACCCGCTTGTAGGTATGACATTCAGATACAAAATGCGTTATATCTCTTTTCATTCCATACCACCAGACAATTTGCTTCAAATCACGGTACATTTTTGTTGATCCTGGATGGTAGGCCATACTTGAGCCATGTGCTTCCCTGTACACCATATCTCGGATGTCTCCAATGGCGGGGATACAAAATCTACCGCGGTACTTTAACGTGCCATCATCATCAATAGCAAAATCCGGTAATTCACCCTTGTCAGTCCGAAGAAATAAATGTAAAAGATCAGGATCATCCTTTTGATGTTGTCTTGCAAGCACCATCCATGAAGGTTCTTCTACCGCGGAATGACTTTGCGGTTCATATCTTCCCACTGAAATATCCATCAATAGAAATTCCTCCACTAGACGGTCGGCCGAAAGATCTAATAATGTACCTGTCTTCTGACTCAAAGCATCGACCACAACGTTCGCTTTCCCGGGATGATACTGAATTTCCACATCATAATCAGCTACATATTCAAGCCATCGTCGTTGGCGCAGATTGAGTTCCTTTTGCGTGAAGACGTACTTCAAACTTTGATGATCCGTAAAGATTTTACACTGTGCTCCGTAAAGTAAGTGTCTCCACAACATCAATGCATATATCACCGTTGCGAACTCCAAATCATGCGTCGGGTAGTTCTTTTCATGACTTTTCAATTGCCGAGACCCATACGCAATCACCTTTTTGTCTTGCATTAAAACACATCCAAGTCCAACATGCGATGCATCCACAAAAACATCATAATCTATCCCTTCTGTCGACAAGATCAACACAGGAGCGGTACATAACCTGTTCTTGAGTTCAAGGAATGATGCTTCACACTTATCATTCCAATCAAACGCCACATTTCTCTGGGTTAAGCGAGTCAAAGGTGCAGCCAACGTAGCAAAACCTTCTACAAATCTGCGATAATAGCCGGCCAATCCCAAGAAGCTCTGAATCTCCTTGGGTGTCTCTGGTCTCCTCCACTCCATGACTGCAGCAATCTTTTCGGGATCCACTGAAATTCCATGTTGATTAATAACATGACCCAGAAATGCAACCTAAGGCAACCAAAAATCGCATTTGCTTAGCTTGGCGAACAACTTTTGGTCTCGCAAAGTGGTCAACACCAATCGCAGATGATGTTCATGCTCCTCAGCACTGCGTGAGTAGACGAGAACATCGTCAATAAAAACCACCACAAACCTATCCAAAAAGTCCTTGAACACCCGGTTCATCATATCCATGAAGGCTGATGGTGCGTTGGTCAAACCAAACGACATCACAAGAAATTCAAAATGGCCATGTCTCGATCGAAACGCAGTCCGCGGAATATCAGACTCCCGGACCTTTAGCTGATGATAGCCAGAACAAAGATCAATCTTCGAAAATACTGAACTGCCACGCAGTTGATCAAACAAATCGTCAATACTTGGCAGTGGGTACTTGTTCTTAATCGTCACATTGTTTAATTCTCGGTAATCGATGCAAAGCCACATCGACCCATCTTTCTTCTTCACAAACAACACAAGTGCACCCCAAGGTGATGAACTTGGCCTGATAAACCCCTATGCCAATAAGTCATCCAGCTGGGTATGCAACTCTGCCAGCTCACGCGGGGCCATTCTATACGGCGCTTTCGCAATAGGCCGCGTACCCGGCTCCAAATCAATGACAAACTCGACATCACGATCAGGTGGAAGACTAGGAAGATCAGTAGGAAAAACATCTGGAAATTCACACACAACAGGGATCTCCTCCAAACGCGGAAAAACAACACTAGTCCCCACAACTGAGACTAGACAAGCAAGGCAGTCAGAGACAAACAACGTCCGAACACATACCGCTGAAATCCCTGGAGAGTCTAGGCATGAATCACCATAAACACTCCCCGGCTGACCATTGTCCTTGATAAAGTCCAAGTGCTTGCCTTTGCACTGGATAACAGCGTCATAGTGGAACAACCAATCCATGCCCAAGATAACGTCAAAATCTTCCAAATCGATCACCTTCAAATCAGCCTTCTCTAAGAAGTTCCCCAACAAAATGGGACAATCAGGAAGACCCAAATCTGCAACCACAGAAGCACCGAAAGGAAACTTCACCAAAAAGGCATTCCCCACTCAATCTGGTGTCAAATGATACCGATCCACAAAGGTTCGAGCCACAAATGAATGTGTAGCGCCAGAATCGAAGAGAACACGCGCCCAACGGTTCTTTACCTTAACCTTTCCTATAAGGGTACATATGTATCTAAGAACTACGCTTAAGAGGCATAAACAAAACGTGGACCAGAGGAAGGAATCGAACCTGAGATAACCTGAGGTGACATCTGAGCTTCCTCTGAAGAGATCACATTCAACTTCCCCTTGCCTTTGTCCAAACGCGGAGGTAGAGGAAAAGCCTAGAGTGGCATTGGTTGCAGCACGGGCTGGTTTTATGGGCACCTTGCCTTGAGATGTCCCTGTTTGCCACACTGAAAGCACACATTGTCTTTGACCCAGCAGCGGCCCACATCATGACCTCTTCCCCCACAACTTGTACACTCCAAGTCTCTGGTCAGCGCACCCTGAATTGCGTGCACCTGCTCCTTCTTCTACATTCCCAACCACATGAAACATTTCTCAACCGGGTGGCCTAACCGGCCACAGAAGCTACACATCTCCTTATTCTTCTTCCTTACGTCTGATTCTTGGGAGCTTTTCCCTCCTACCAGCTTTCTCTTGTCCTTCCTCGTCAGCAGCCCTCTTTGTTTTGCATTTTCTATAGCTTCAACCTTCAAAGCAACCTCAACCACACCGGTGTAACTCGTCGCTCCATAAGCGCTTGCGAACTGCTGAACATCGCTCCGGAGTCCGCCAAGAAATCTCTTCACTCGTTCAGCTTCCGTAGTCACTAAGCCCGGAGCGAACCGACTTAGCTTGCTAAACTCAATTTCATACTCACTAACTGTGAGTTTCCTCTGCTTCAGGTACAAGAAGTCATTCATCAGGCGGTCCCTTTCGACCGACGGCAGAAATTTGCATCGTAGCATTTCTTTGAAGACTTCCCATGAACATCCCGTAACTAAGCTTTCCTTTTCTCACAACCACCAATTTTTTGCCAGTTCTTTTAGTTGGTAGGCGGCAAGCATCACCTTCTGGTCCTCGGTAACGCCAGAATAGACAAACATCTCTTCCAACGTGATCACCCAATCATCCAAGATCACAAAGTCCGCTGTTCCAACATAGGTAGGTGGTCCAAGTCGCTGAAATTGCGAGATAAAAGTCATCGCAGGAGGAACCACAACTGGGGGTATCAACGCCACAGAAGGAGTAGAAACAGTTGGACCCATGACAGGCTCCTGCACTCTGGGTGCCAGCCCAGACATCACTGATGACATAGCTTGGAGCTGGGACTGCACATCCTGCACCTGCTTATTCAAAACCTCATTACTTTGTCGTAGGCTATCCATCAGGGCATTGTTTTGTGCGCCCGAAGACTCACCCTCTGATTGGGGAGTCTGCCTTGTCACTGGACGCTTCGACATCCTATAAACATGTTCACCGCATCAAGCTCAAACCCAACAAAAACACACAACTACTATATACAGACAAGACAGATATAAATATGAACATCAACTGCTAACTTGCTCTGGGAGTTTAAGAATGATGTTATGCCTAGCCTAAGATGTCTCACCGTCATCCCACTAACTTATGCCTAAACCATGAATGCATGAATTTATTTGACCCAAAACCATGTGTGTATAGGTGTCATCATATAAATCTTTAGCTTGGCACGTTGTGCTCATGTAATGTTATGTTATGCGTGCTGTTCTATGCATTCTAAAAAAAGCCTTAATACATGCCATGTGCGGTCGTACGCATCACAATGCTATGCATCCCATACTACATAACATTGCATGCAACGAATAAAATAAAACGTGCTAGTCACATCCAAGTGGTGAGGTTATGCATCTCATACTACATAACCCTCACATGTTGCCCCTATGGTGGATCCATATACAACCACATATTATGCATCCCATACTACATAATATGCCCCGTATACTTCTGTTCATGCCATGAGTGTAGTGTTCGTGCTTTTGTCAAGACATACTGATGGCACCTCGGTGTGTGTATAATATGATGATGATTAATACTTTTTACTAAAAGGAAAGTTTGCCCGACCAATTGTCAAGAAAACCTCCCTCTGATACCAAATGTCACAACCCGCATTTCCTCAACGAGTACATCGTATCAGAGTAAGAGGAACTACTTGTTATGATGCCACATCGTGCAGGGGATAACTGCACACGCTCAGGCAAAACCTTGACGCTTACTTTTTTAGTTGAAATCCATCAATTAAATGCAAGAAAACTGTTTAGTTTGATGGCTGTATCCCTCTGCCTTATGGATCAAAACGTGTGTTTGTACGCGGCGAAAAATACGTTAGTTTACTTATGACGATTTCCTATATGTAATCTAGATTTACCATAATACAAGAAATCCTCTTTTTTACGTTGTTTGGAAAATACTTGATTAGTTGACCAAAACATGTTATGAATGATATACAATAGTAGGTTTTTTTAGCTTAAAAATACCTAATGCAACCTAACATAAAACAGTCCCAAGAGCAAGTAGATATCATCCCAATGATTCATAATAGCAGTATATCATTCATATATAGCCACTAAAGAAAACCACCAATGGGCGTCAACAAGCTGACACGAACCCACTGGGGCGTCTGTATGTCTGTACAACAAAGTAAAGAACTACCTCACTAAACAAGCTTGGCTAGCTCCAAGTAAACTCCACCAAATACCTAGCCGCTCAACCGGCTATAACCTGCACCTGAGGCATTCAAGAAAGAACACCTCAGCAATCATCAAAGCTAAAACATAGGGCATTAAGTTCATAAAATATGATGAAGGGGCTTACCGACCCCGTAGAAATTTTTCATATAAAACGAGTGAAATGAACATGGTGGAAAACAAGTGTCAAACACCGCCAACCCAAAGTGTAAAACGCACCAAGTGCGTGAAATTCTCATCAAGTCCTGCTCAACCCGCAGGAGCAAAAAGACAAAATATATGCCCATTCCATCATCTTTATAACAAGAACCAACTATACTAGTGAAACATAAGCAGCGGTTAGGTTCGATTCCGCAAGGGTCTTTTGGTGGCGGCCCTAAAGTGGAACGCACCAATAAAAGCCAGCCCAAATCGAGGCCAATACGGTGCTCTACACCACCAAACAAAACCCGGTGGCCACCAAGGCTGAAACCACACCACCCCTTACAGAATCCTCACACAAATGCTCCTGCCATGGTTCACAATTCGCCTCTCAAAACTCACCATAATCCAAGCTAAACACGTTTCATTTCATCGTCCACACTCATGACCACAAATTGCCCAAGTTATGTCAAACTTGATAGAGTTTGGGTCTCTACTTCACCATAAGCGAACCCCACAAGTAACAACACCGACTAAACACAACAAGATCTCTAATCGTATGAACAAGAAAGGTAAATAATAGAGAAATACAAGGTAAAACATGGCAAAATTAGATGAACAATAGGTAAGCATATAGATTGAGAAATTCTTGAAAGACAAGATTATTCATGGGTGCATAATAGACAAAATGTGAGATTCAAGACAAGATGAACAAAGCTAGCATAGTAGACAAAGGTGAAATAGAAACAAGAAGAGTAAAGATAGCAAACTTGAAAGGGGAAACTAGCTACACTTGCAAGAATCAACGAACAAAGACAAGATTGGCAAACATCGCAAAAATCATCTAACAAAAGATAAGATTAGCAAGGGCAAAGAACACCGCTTGCCTGAACCGAGACGACACTGCGACGGCTGCTCCTCTTTTTCCTTTTTCTTCCCTTGCCTTAGCTTTTCTTCCTTGCTTTCTCTTTGAAATGGGGAAGAAGATGAAGAAGGGAATAAGTGAGGAGGAAAACTCTTGTCTCGGCCTTATTTCCTCCAAGACAGAGCTGGACCGTTTGATCCAGAATCAGAGAAACGAACGGCACAAAAAAACTGAAAAAGTCGATTTTAGGCCCTGTCACGCCCTGTGTCACGCCCGTGTCACAGGGCGTGTACCTTAAGCGGCGCAGAATGTCGACAAATTCAAGTTTATCCACAAGGTACACGGCCGGGTACACGCCCGTGACGGGTCGGTCACGCCCGTGACCTAGGGCGTGTAACCCGTGTCTCGACATTTCGTCGACCAAAAGTGTCGACACTTCGACATAGCGTGACACGCCCTGTGACACGCCCGTGTCACAGGCCGTGTACCCCTCTCTCGACACTCGACACCCGACACTCGACACTCGACATTCGTCGAGCGAAATTCGTCGACCCAGCGGGACACGGCCTGTGACACGCCCGTGTCACGGGGCGTGTACCCCATTCATTGAGCTCAACTCGACGCAAGAAAATTCGTCGAGTCAAGGAGGTCATGCCCCAGGTCATGCCCTGGGTCACGCCCCGACACGCCTGTGTCGGGGGGCGTGTTCCTCCCGTAACTTCGTCGAACAAAGTTCGACGACCACAAAGCCAAAATGCATCCCGAGCTGGACACGCCCTGGGACACGCCCGTGTTCGAGGCCGTGTCACTCAAAAAATGACTATGGAGTTCTTCCAACTCTCATCACCATGCTCGAACAACGATCAAAGCCAACGTAATGCCCATCAAGCGTATGCAATCATTCAACGAAAAATCCGGGGCGTTACAGAGCGCTCATGAGGCCGGGTTCCTATATAGATCTTGAGGCAAGTGGTGTTTTTCTCCCTTGCCTAGCCTCTTATAAGTTTCTTATGTTTCCTCCTCTTAATTTTTGTTTACTCCTGGTTGTATCATGGAAAGCATAACAGTAAGATTTCTTTTCTTTCTCCTTGCCGTGTTGATATAGATTCTTTCACCTATGTTTAGGCTCTTGCCTTGTCTACCCCTCCCTTTCTCTTAATTTCAGGAACTTATTCATACGATCTAAGTTTAGCCGTTGTCAAAAAATCTATGTGTCTAATTAACCTCTATTTGGGTAAGAATACTTCTGGAAGGGATAGGACTCAGCTAGACATCAAGTGTAATAAAAATTCGTTGAGTTAAGTCCAGGTGTGGAGTGAACTCAACTAGGCGTTGAGTGCGTCAAGTGAAGGCTTGGCATTGAGTGAAAAGCATTGAGTGCGTCGAGTGAAGACTTAACATTGAGTGAAAAGCATTGAGTGCGCCGAGTGAAGGCTTGATGTTGAGTGAAAACCATTGAGTGCATCGAGTGAAGACTTGTTGTTGAGTGAAAAGAGTCGAGTGCGTCGATTAGAGGCTTGGCATTGAGTGAAAAGCGTTGAATGCATTGAGTGTAGTCTTGGCATTGAGTGTGTTGACTGAGTCAGGCTTGGCATCGAGTGAATGTGCTTTGGTGTCGAGAGTGTTGAGTGTAGTCGTTGGTGTCGAGATCATTGAGTGAAGCCACTAGGCGTCGAGTGCTTTGACTGTATCTGTTCAGGCGTTGAGTGAATTCATAGCCTTTATTTAGGCATCGAGTGAATTCAGAGCCTTTGTTTAGGCGTCGAGTGAATTCAGAGCCTTTGTTTAGGCGTCAAGTGATTTCAGAGCCTTTGTTTAGGCATCGAGTGAATTCAGAGCCTTTGTTTAGGCGTCGAGTGAATTCAGAGTCTTTGTTTAGGCGTCGAGAGAACTCAGAGCCTGTGTTTTGGCATCGAGTGATCTTAGAGCTTGTGTTTTGGCAACTTTGTTGTGTCCTTCAAGTGACTTTGAGTTCATCAAGTCATATTCGTCGAGTTTACCTTAGTAACTTCTGGTTTTATTCCCTTTGCATCGTCATGAAAATCCGATGTTAAGCCTTGGGTTTTTTATGTTGTTTATTGATATAATTTATGAATATTTATGGCCTTGGTTGGTGGTGGATAAAGGACCATCACCTCAGTGTCGGTTTGTGAATCATTACACCTAGTGGGTTTTCTTCTATTCATATGGGCTATTGGGTTGTGTGGGATAATGTGTCCACCACCACAGCGCCTTTTTGAGATGTTTGGTCTGAAGGCTGGTGTTGGATAATATGGCCCCCAACTTAGTACCGTTTTTTTACCGGTGTTAATGATTCAAGTGTTTTGAGCTGATCAGTCTCTTTGTCTTTATATATATGCACATATGTTCTTATGTATGCACTTGCAAATTTTATAGAAGCATGACTTCATTTCGCACTTGGCGCACCCATTTTTTTTTACTCTATTTGAGAATTCTTCTCTGCCTATTAAAATATGACTTATTTGTTGCGATTGGACAACTTTTCTTTTATAAGGGTTGGTAACCATTTTGTCTATTTGGATTATTGCTACTAATGATCTTTGATCGCCACTTGTTTATTCTTGTTCAGGTATTCTTTTCTTTTGAATGCCTCAGGCTTCGATCAGTAGCCAGTTAGCGGCTGGTGTTGGTTGGTAGACCTATTGTTTTGTTTTTAGTTCAGACATACATGCTTTTTAGTGGGTTCGTGTCAGTTTGTTGACGCCTACTGGAGACTTTTTTTATGGAATGTTAAGTACTTTCTAGCTGCTAAGTCAATTTCTGATTGAATTGTTTTTTTACTTGCTCTCTGTGAAGGTTTTATGCAAGGGTTGCATGTTAGTTATTTGAAAGTATAAAACTATCATTTTGGCTATCTCATGCATAACATCTTTTAACCCAAGCCATTATATTTTAACGAATGTAAAAGTAATTTCTATACTTATTGTTGGGTCCATTGCCCTCAATGTCCTAGATTTGAGTGAAGTCAATCTTGTCAGTGATATACATAAAGTTGTAATTGATGTGTGCCTGAGTTCATGCATGCAGGGATGTCCTAACAACATTGATTGGACAGATAGCCTAAGTGGCTAAGTCGGGTATACTGTTACCTAAGATGTGGATAGACAGAAATCTATCTATGTCCACAGGCATTGAGTGAAGGTTACTCACTCAACACCAGAAGACTTATGGTGTTGAGTGGAGCCTATACAATCAAAACCAAAGGAGTGGCAAGCTGATAAAGTGGCTAAGTACACAGGCGTTGAGTGAAGTCAGCTCACTCAACACCATACAACAAAAGGCTGTGAGACAGGCTAATACAATAAAAGCTTAAGATGAATTGGGCAGAAAAATGGTTAAGTCCATAGGCGTTGAGTGAGTATCACTCACTCAACGCCATACTCTATATTCGTTCAATGTTGGCATGTAAGTCAAAGCTATAGAAAAGCTTTGCTAATATTTGACTAAATCCATAAGTGTTCAGTGAAGCAACCTCACTCAATACCATATGATAAAGCGTTGACTGTATCTAATCCAATCAGTATCTATGGTTTTAAGACACGTAAATTTGGCTAAGTCCAAATGCGCTGAGTGAAGCTTACTCACTCAACGCCAAGGAGCATATAAATCTGGCTAAGGAAAAAAACGTTGAGTGAGGCATTGATGCGTCGACAAGTGCACCGGTCGCTGTCAAGTAATAATTTTGGGAATAGCTTCCCCGAATGTCGATCTTAAGGGAATGCAGGTTGGGTATCTTGATAGCGTCGCAGAAATGTCGTTACTAAGATTTAAACGAAACAACAAAGGGGGGTGGTTTTTGATTCCTAATGCTAACTGAACAAAAAAAAGAACTAATGTGGGTTGTAAGCACCGCTTTGTTTGGTGGATGGAACTAGTGCAGGCCGTTATGCCGTGCTTCGTGAGGTGAATGGACGGAGAGCAAGCGGATGGAATGAACACACGTGTGGAGAGTGAGGGTCACAGTCACCTCTTCAACTACCAACACTAGCCTTTGCTAGTGTGGTTCTAGTGCGCGAGTGGAGTGTATGTGAATAGAGGCGAGTGCATCGCTGTTGGGTATTGTATCCACAATCACCTGGATTTGAGGAAGCCACCTGTCAGGCTAAGATGAATTCATAATGTATTTGATGAAACTTCTTAAGTTGTGCTTGCAGTTCTTCCACGCTAAGTGCACACCAATGTCAGGGTGCAGTAGGTCAATATACACGGGTCTGCACGACGTAATCCCTCGTTTAGCAGATCAGTGTGTTGGCCTACGTGTACTCTCTCTATTGGAGTGCACTTACTTTCAAGTACAGGGTCGTGTTTATGCAAGAGAAGACAAGGAGCAAGGATGGTTCAAGGGGTAGCTCTTGGGTGGAAAGACGAAAATTCGTCTAAGTAAAAGTCGACGAGAATCACCAAGTGATTCTCGCCGATTCGGCGAGAATCACTAGAGATTCTAGCCGAATCGTCGAGAATCATTAGTGATTCTCGCCGACTCCTTCTGGCTACCTCAAAATGGTGCCAAGTAAGATTCGGCGAGAATCACTAATGATTCTCGCCGAACCCGTCGCTGAGTAGGTCATGAATACCAAGTGAAAATCGTTGAGAATCAACAAGGGAATCGTCGAGAATCACTAGTGATTCTCGACGAATCGTCGAGAATCGTTAACTGATCCTCGCCGATTCGTCGAGAATCACCAATGATTCTCGACGAATTTTACTTGGCGTTTTCTCTGGATGCTGCTGGACCGGATTCTGCCGCTGGACTATTTTGAACCGGATTTCGGGTTTCTACTTGTGGGACCCACAACGGTCATATTGTTAGTATCTACAGTGTATAAATACACGGGTATTTTTTGAACAGGAGGATGATGGAAAAATATATACAAAGTAGAGCCGCGACTTGACCTAGTTCGCGATTTCCGCCGCCGCCTCCGTCGCCGCGCGAGAGTGTAGATCGCCGGTCGTGATCTTGTTTTCTTCCAGATCTCCGGTCGATAGAAGCCTAGCTAAGATCAGCGTCTCACGTGTCTAACCGGAGATCTCTTATCTCTCGATTTGTAGATCGGGAAAGTCTTCCCCATCCGAATCGATCGAGACGATTGATCCTAGTGTGACCGTTGGTAGACCTAGCTAGCTTCGCTACGAAGTTTGGATCTCTAAAGAAGTGCAGCCGCACATCGTCGTCGCCGCCGATCCCGAACCAAGCCGTCGTTTATATTGCCGCCGCCGGTTCCGGGGAGATCCTCTCCAAGAGAGATCTAGGGTTGTAGACTCTTCGTTGACTTCACGAACACGTCGTCGAACGAAGAGGAACACCGTAGTCTCCAAACGAAGTTTGTATCTCGTGTACATTCTAGATTTATTTTTGTTGTAAAGGAACGTTTGTTCCGTGTTGTAAGGGTTGGGTGCAACCCGTTCTGTGGGAGTGTTGACTCTCACGTGTGGAAGGGTTCCTTCCGATAGTGCAGAGATTGGATTTCAATCTCGTTGGAGAAGTGACCGAGTCGTCCCTTGTTGGGAGATAGGTCGAAGGGGGAGAGTGGATGTACCCAAGTCGGGGAACCACTATAAATTTCCTGTGTTTTCTGTGTGCTGTGCTGTTTGTTTTTATTATGCAGGTACATTCGTAAATTCCGTAAAAGCGCTTCACGTCACCTATTCCCCCCCCCCCCCATAGGTGAAGATAGTTGACACTAGGTGGACTTTCAAGTGGTATCAAAGCCAGGTTACTCATCAAAAGGTTTACACCTTGAGTAGTATCCTGCCACCAGTGTAAGAAGCATGGAGCTGGATTATGAGATATCGCCACTCAGACTCCCCACATGTACAAAGGAGTTTTATCCCGTCTGGAGGATGAGAGTGTCATATCACTTGGATGCCATCGATCCTCGTGCATCTTTCATCCTGGAAGAGGGTCCTTTTATTCCTATGAAGACCTCCGACTCTGGAATTCAAGTGCCCAAGTGTATTGCTGAGATGTCAGAAATGGAGATTTCATTCTTTAATTTGGATAAGAGGATTCGTCAAATTATCATGGATATCTGGTCTGGAGCTTCTCGCTCTAGATTGGAAAAATGTAGGACGGCTAAATCTCTGTGGATGATGATCTCAGAGCTGATGGGGGGGTCAGAGAAAGCTGGAATCTGCTGTCAATCAGAGGATGAAGCGTATATGGGGGTCCTCACTTCTGAAGATGAAGGCAAGGATCTCTCGGACTGCATCAGAGCTCCAGTGTCCATGTCAGAGACTGAAGAGGCCAGCGAGGAAAGCAGCTCTGATGAGGATGACACAATGGTCACTGGCTCTAATGACAATATCGCTGAGGAGCAGGTAACTTCTTCGTCCTGCCCCGTATCTCTTGAAATTTCTGAAGACAGGAACTGCCCTCCTTCAGAAAATGCTGATTCCCTGAAGAGAGCCCTTCAGACAAGCAACCTACTGCTGAGGAGCAAGCTCAAGAGATTGCTCGACTGAAAATCTTATTGGTTCTCCAATTGGCGTCCAACAAGGCCAAGGACTCTAAAATCTCATCTCTAGAGAGTAGTCTAGAGAATGAGAAAAGAATAGTATCAAACTTTTCCAAGGTTGATGCTATAAAGAGAAAGCAAGAAAATGGGTGGATCTCCCGGATTATCAATTCGTGGAGAAATGGGGAAACGGTATTCCGACCCCCCACTCCAAGCAGGAAGGCAACTCATCATGCCTTCAGGTATGACCACAGGAATAGTCGTGGTCACTGCAAGGGTGATATGTCCCCATGTGGAGACACCCGGAGTGCAAGGGCCATCGTGGCCACCCATGAGAGAATACCTAAGGCTCATTCCGAGCCCTTTGTATTCACTGCCACTGCCTCAACTCGGTGTGAATCTGCATGTCCCAGCTCACAGAAGACTTCTCACCACCCGAGGACACAGGATAGGGGGGATAGAAGTCATGGTGTAAGTTTTCATGGGGCCTCAGGAAGGGGGATGCCTGAAAGAATGGCACCACCTTCCCGGCCTCATGACGCTCACAACATGCATTCCTTCCACCCTTCCACGTGTCACGATGGAAGAGAAAATTTTGTGAGGCGATCCTGCTCTATCCCGGTTAGACCTAGGACCGTGACTACCTCAGTCACTAGATCAGGTCGGAAACGGCGATACAACATTCACCCATATTGGTGCTGTGGCAAAGTGGGGCACTTTGCCATCGACTGTTGGCACAACCCCTCTGTGCCCACGGCAAGGGCTTATCCACATTCACGGGACAGAGGTAGTCTTCCTGACAGGTTTTCTGAAGGAAGGCAGTTGCGTGCTTATGCTAACAGGAACCTAGGACCCAATATGATTTGGGTTCCTAAGGTAAAGTAATTCTTTCTTGCAGGGTAGTCTAGGTTCCCGTGAATATGATGGGAACCAGACAGTAGGTGGCACAAGACTAAATTGGAACAAGCGTCTGTTATAACAGATGTGATATCGACTTGAGCATACTCACATTGAGCTCCTAATATGTTCTACCTATGGGACTAAACGATGACTCTCAAAATCCCAGGTACTCATGATCAGTTCCAAGACTTGAGTCGTTTTCCATTGACAGTTACATATATATATATATATCTTTATATACAGATACATCTTTGTATATACGTGTATGTATGCACATCCAAGGATAGGGTCACACGATGAATATAAACCTTAGATACATCATTAAAGAGTTATCGGAACTTCCACTGGTAGATTCGAGAACTAATATCTGCAGGCGTAAATTAATTCACTGAAAACTAACAAAGATACGTCGTTGGAAGACTTTCAAATTAACTTACGTCGTTAAATTAATTCCACTGGCTCAATATGTGTATGGAAAAGCCGGCTCAAACCCTAATAGCTTGACTTTCAGGAGTATCTATATAGTTAGAAGACTTTCAAATTAACTTAGACAAACGGAAACCGTAAGAATCCCATTTAACTCGTCGAGCTTGGCATTTAAGGAGAATCCCATTCTCGCCGAAGGATCAAGAAGAATCACATTTGAGGAAGAATTCCCGCCGACCCTTCACCTTCCCTAAGAATCCCGCCGAAGGAGCACACTATACAAATCCCACTGACCTTCGCAGGAGACACTATACGCATCCCGCCGAAACTTCGCAGGAGACACTAGGTTTCTTCCGCCGACTCTTCCCATTCCCACCGACTCGCGGAAGCACGCCGAATCTCGCCGACTCTCTCCGCAGGGAACTCTGTCCTTCTCCGACGAAAACTCGCCGAGGGGCAACTCACCGACTCCCGCAAAACTCACCGCCGCAAGGGAAACTCACAGGAAGGGCAACTCGCCGACTCCTGCAGGAAAGCTCGCCGAATCGGTCTTCATCGAAGTTCTCCCGCAAGAATCCCGCCGAAGCTCTCACCGACGATCTCTCCCAGTTTCGATTCTTCTCCACTCGAACTAACTCACTGTCTACACCGCTAGGTATCCCCTCACCCTCACTTGGACTTGATCACTAGTATCGCTTCCTTTTTGATTTTTGATTAAGCGTAGAATAGGGCTTCTCTCCCTAGATCTGCAATGGCTCCAAGGTCAACTGCTGGGTTGGTCACTGGTTGCGAGCTTGTTCGAACTGCGTTCTCTCACGCCTCGGACGAATTCCGGAACATCATTCTGATGCTGGAAGAGGCTGGGCTAACATTCGTCCTGGAGCACCCTTGCAAAATCTTGGACAAAGAGGTGCTGGAGTTCTTCGCTACCGCAAGACTCCGCAATGGCGACTCACTAATCAAATGCAAGGTGGCTGGGGCGAAGATCAAGATGTCTGCCAGCAAGCTGACACGCTTCCTGCAGCTTTCTAGCTCGGAGCATGAGGACTATCTAGAGGACGATGACAAAACCAGAACTCTCTTATTCTGCGGTCTCCCACGAGGAACTCGGTCAATAAAGAGAAAGGATATGAATGAAGAAGGGAAGCTCCTGTCTGACATAATTGGAAAGGTGCTCATCTGCAAGCCGGGCTCTCATGACCATATCTCAGCGGATATGTTCAAGATCCTGATAGCTGTTTTCTGCCGTAAAAGGTTCAACTGGGGGGAGTTGCTGTTCGAGAAGATAAAGGACACCTTGGGCTCTCTGAGTTTTGGCCGCATCATAAGTCTATATCTAAATCAGCTAAATGGAGACAAGTTTGACATGAGTAAAGGTGTTCCTCTCCACTACTTGAAGAAGATGGACTCAAGTGTGTTTGACCGATGGGAGAGGCGTTTGGGCAGACTGCAGTGGAAGAACAACAGGGAGTATCTCCAGCAGTCACCCCCAGTGAAATTCCTGATACTTTGACTGCAGGAATCGAGGGGAGCCTCTACCCCCTCATACTGATATAGTATCTGACATCTCCCAGCTGGCCAGAGATGCTGTAGCAGATCTACACGAAGAAAGTGAACCTGAGCTGGAGCATGGGGAGGCGCCGAACGGAAACGAGCAAGGAGCCGAAGCTACTGGACTGGAGACTGCTGACAACGAGTCGGAAGATGCTGCTGATGAAGATGATTTCATGGATGATGACGGAGAGGAAGACGGGAATGAGGGACATGAAGCATTGGAGGCTCCAGATCTTTTTGAACCTCCATCTGACAAGCATGCACCAGTGGAGGGGGAGTTAGACAAATCTACAGAGGCCGCCAGCATTCCTCCATTAGAGACTGTGATTGTATCCAGCTCTACAGATGCGTCTGCTGAAGAGCAAGGCCCACAAGTGCCTCCGACTCTTCCATTACGAGATGAGCTAGCCACTCACACTGTAAATGTCATTCAGGGCATTGTGAATGAACTTAAAAGCCTCCTTTGATGAAGCTCAGAATAAACTGCTGAAAAGGATTAAGACATCTGAAAATCTCATGCTCAAGAATATGGTGGAGATCAACCATAAACTGGACGTGATGGAGAAGAAATTTGAAGAAAAGTACACCGAGGCCGGCCAAGCTGTCACACTTCTTATGGCCGGATTGAAAAAGAACACTGATACTCTTGCTGTAGTAAATCAGAATTCACATGTTGTAGCCAACAACATTCAAAAGTCTGACGGTAATATGGTCACTCTCAACGCAAATCAGCAGTCCTTGGTCACTGAATTCTCCCGGACCTCAAAGCATATTGATGACTCGCTGCACTCATATGCCAATTCCATCGCGGTCGAAGCCAAAAAGGGGGAGAAAGAGTATCTAGCTAAGATGGTCGAGCTTCAAGAAATCATGATCACAAACTTCGAACAGTCAAACAAATATGTCCATGAGAGCTGCTGGTGGATGCTCCAACAGGCGTTAGGCGCGTTAGGCGTCGTTTTGCCTGACAACCCTGCATGTATTCATGCTCCTGAGACTTCTATGACTGCTGCGGGAGTAAGTGCCGCTGAGGAAGTAAGTGCTGCTGAGGGAATAGGTGCAAGTGCTGCTAATGTTCCCATGCGTGAAGCTGATGCTAGGGCTATTTCTAAAGCAAAATTGATGCGCATGTTTGACCAGGAGGCCCTAGCAAAAGCCAGGGGCAGGCGAAAAGCTCAAGAAGGGACCTCTAAGGAGACACAGGCTGAAAAGAGAACTCGACTGAGTGAGGAGGAAGTAAGAAATGAAAAGTGGAGTCCAGTTTCAAATAATATCATCTTGGACACCTTTTGGCTACAAGAAAAAGGAGAACTCAATCGCAACGAAGTATACAGCCAGTATGAATGGGAGATGCATAAGACGTATGAAGCCAAAAGGAACATATTCTTCAGAAACAACACGGATACAGATAAAGTTCCTCCTCCCAGATACTATCCGAAGCCTAAAGAGTACATGGAGAGACAAAGGAAGAAGTTTTTGGCGCAAAAAACTCAAGGATGACTCAGCTAAGGAAAGATAGTCAACAACTTGTAGCTTGTCATTCTCTCCTAAGAACATTTAATACTTATTGTTATGATATGAACAATTCTGAGATTATATATATATATATATATATATATATATATATATATATATATATTTATATATATATATATATATATATATATATATATATATACACATTTGTATTTGAATTTGTGAATGACTCAAGTCCTGATCTGGTTGTTTATATTTCTTGTGCTGCATGTTTAACTTCTGAATGCTGTTTTTTATTATTTGATTAGTGTTATTCATCTTAGCTAGTAGGGTTTTGGCATCATCAAATATGGGGAGATTGTTGGGTATTGTATCCACAATCACCGGGATTTGAGGAAGCCACATGTCAGGCTAAGATGAATTCATAATGTATTTGATGAAACTTCTTAAGTTGTGCTTGCAGTTCTTCCACGCTAAGTGCACACCAATGTCAGGGTGCAGTAGGTCAATATACACGGGTCTGCACGACGTAATCCCTCGTTGAGCAGATCAGTGTGTTGGCCTACGTGTACTCTCTCTATTGGAGTGCACTTACTTTCTAGTACAGGGCCGTGTTTATGCAAGAGAAGACAAGGAGCAAGGATGGTTCAAGGGGCAGCTCTTGGGTGGAAAGACGAAAATTGGTCTAAGTAAAAGTCGACGAGAATCACCAAGTGATTCTCGCCGAATCGTCGAGAATCATTAGTGATTCTCGCCGACTCCTTCTGGCTACCTCAAAATGGTGCCAAGTAAGATTCGGCGAGAATCACTAATGATTCTCGACGAACCCGTCGCTGAGCAGGTCATGAATACCAAGTGAAAATCGTTGAGAATCAACAAGGGAATCGTCGAGAATCACTAGTGATTCTCGACGAATCGTCGAGAATCGTTAACTGATCCTCGCCGATTCATCGAGAATCACCAATGATTCTCGATGAATTTTACTTGGCATTTTCTCTGGATGCTGCTGGACCGGATTCTGCCGCTGGACTATTTTGAACCGGATTTCGGGTTTCTACTTGTGGGACCCACAACGGTCATATTGTTAGTATCTAGAGTGTATAAATACACGGGTATTTTTTGAACAGGAGGATGACGGAAAAATATATACAAAGCAGAGCCGCGACTTGACCTAGTTCGCGATTTCCGTCGCCGCCTCCGTCGCCGCGCGAGAGTGTAGATCGCTGGTCGTGATCGTGTTTTCTTCCAGATCTCCGGTCGATAGAAGCCTAGCTAAGCTCAGCGTCTCACGTGTCTAACCGGAGATCTCTTGTCTCTCGATTTGTAGATCGGGAAAGTCTTCCCCATCCGAATCGATCGAGACGATTGATCCTAGTGTGACCGTTGGTAGACCTAGCTAGCTTCGCTACGAAGTTTGGATCTCAGAAGTGCAGCCGCACATCGTCGTCGCCGCGGATCCCGAACCAAGCCGTCGTTTGTATTGCCGCCGCCGGTTCCGGGGAGATCCTCTCCAAGAGAGATCTAGGGTTGTAGACTCTTCGTTGACTTCACGAACACGTCGTCGAACAAAGAGGAACATCGTAGTCTCCAAACGAAGTTTGTATCTCGTGTACATTCTAGATTTACTTTTGTTGTAAAGGAACGTTTGTTTCGTGTTGTAAGGGTTGGGTGCAACCCGTTTTGTGGGAGTGTTGACTCTCACGTGTGGAAGGGTTCCTTCCGATAGTGCAGGGATTGGATTTCAATCCCGTTGGAGAAGTGACCGAGTCGTCCCTTGTTGGGAGATAGGTCGAAGGGGGAGAGTGGATGTACCCAAGTCGGGGAACCACTATAATTTGCCTGTGTTTTCTGTGTGCTGTGCTGTTTGTTTTTATTATGCAGGTACATTCGTAAATTCCTTAAAAGAGCTTCACGTCACCTATTCCCCCCCCCCCATAGGTGAAGATAGTTGACACTAGGTGGACTTTCAATCACAGCTAACAAATAATATGTAACTATCCCAAGTAAACTTCATTCATAGACAAATAAAAGTAAGTTTAGGTTCATTATAAGATTAAGAATACACTTCACTATGGGAAGAGGTAGAATAAACCGATAGGGGGAAAGGCTAGCCGTGGTTCTTGGCCGCAATGGTGGGTTGTCAGTCCACTTCTCGGTTCAGACCATTGGTTGCGTCCGGAGGTAAATGGGTTGTCAATCCACTTGTCTTCCTCCGTCTTCTTCCCTTTGCTTCAATCTTTTCTCCCTTTTGCCCAAATGAGTAGTACCGAAAGATTTCTGTTGCGTACTGTTGGTGGCCGGAAACTCTTTGAAGGGTTGAAGAAGGCTTCAGATCGCCGAATAAAGCTTCCCGGAGGGTGGAGATGAGTGGAGGACCTGTGGGGGTGAAAGATGGCGCTTCGCGCGCAACAGCGGGGCAGAAAAAGAAAAGCGATCTGCCCTAATTCGCTGAGCACAGTTTAAATACTAGGGCAGAAAATCAGAGCGCACGATCAGTGGCGCATGACCAGAGGTGGCGCATGACCAGAGGTCGTGCACACTGGATCCCATGATCGTGCGATTAGGAATGGCAGAACTCCAAAAAAATGGACTAAACGCGCACGAGCAGTGGCGCACGACCAGAGGTCGTGTGCACTATGTCCAAAGATCGTGCGATTGCCCCAGACAAAACTTGGAAAAATGGAGAATAGTGCGCACGATCAGTGGCTCCCCACCAGTGGTCGTGAGCTATAGATCCAATGATTGTGCGCAGTATTCCTGTACTATTTGGAGTTCGATGAACTGATCGTGCACGACCAGCGGTCATGCGATAAGGAGTCCACTGACCGTACGCATGTAAAAATGCACGATCTGTCGCCCTTAGGCAAAAATCATTCCTAAATGATCCCGGAACACACACACACGACCTTTGTACCTGTGGTAAAAATGCACGATCAGTGGCCACCGAAATGGGCATTCCACATTCTCCAGACACATAAAAACACCAAGTAGGGAAAAAGTATAATAACTACAGAATCACACTGAAAACGGGCCAAAAGTGCACTTAACATGGAATGGACATAATAACAAATATGAACAATTATGGTTCTAAAGTGTAGTGCATGAATGAGAAAACTAGCCCAGATGAGTCCAAAAATATGTATATAACTTGGACTCATCACACCCCCAGACTTAAACATCTGCTCGTCCCGAACAAATCATCACTGTACGGACTAGAAAATAGTTAGCTGGCTTAGTAATTTCCAAATACAGTATTGAGAGAAATCAAATATATCATGTGCATAGAAAATAGAATAGAAAAACTTTTTAATTATACTACAGAATTTATACTTTTCGACAGGAGTAAATAAATATTGTATCTACTCAAAATTGGAATTCTGGAGAATCGTTCGGTAATATGTAGGAAGAAAGTAGGCAGGCCACTCAGGTGAGCATTCCCAAAGACCGGGGCTTAGGATCACCTCCAAATAAATCCATCAATATCGGGGACCATATGCTTGCCCGTTCACACTCTCTCCACGGTACTAGCTCGTCTCAAGCATGAATCTGTAGGACTTTAGGATAATCATGGGCTTCGGCTAAGGTTTGGTAGTCAAAGATCAACATGGACGCTACACGCAACCCAATCGAGCAAACAATAAGCTAAACCAATACAACCCCTCAAAATTGCACGTGTGATACACCCCCAGACTTAGCTTGAAAACCGGGTCTGTACACGTCCTAACCCGACCAATATCATGATTACTAGATGGGGATTCCATTTCTCATTGTAATTCTTTTTAGATTTTCTCTTTCAATTCTCTCCTTTTTTTTCTTTTGCAATCCCCAAATATTTTAGCAAGTAAACTTTATTGAATTCATCTACCACATCACTAGAATTCCACACATCACACCTCGTAAAAATATTAAATTCACTGTAGCTCATGGATTTGGTTGCGATAGGAGGATTGGCTTTAGGCTTTGGTGAATGAAGGTGGAGCTGAATCAAAGGAGTGGTAGACACAAACTTGGCTTGCAACGGTTAGTAGCTAGGACAAGGTAAACAAGGCTCAAACTATCCAAATTGATGGCCTACGTCACGCTCACTCTTGAATAACCATGCACTAATGCTTCGAGAGTAGCTTGGGGCAAGTTCTTAGCCATCGAGAAAGATGATCCTTCCTCCCGACTCGAGCAAAATGAGTCTAGTGATGACTACACACATCCATACACTACCGTTCGATTTCACCTGATTCAACATTTTTGAGTAGGATAAATAATATTTACATCTACAGAAAAAGTATAAATCTACGAGCATAAAGAAAAAATTAAATCTATACTTTTTCTACACAGATCTTGAGTACTCGATTAGGAGCAATACATGAGTTTCACACTACTATATCCTAAAATCCTAAGCCAGCACCACTATTTTAAAGTTTAAACACAAGCAATGCATTTGACTCGAGCCTTGCGCGTGGATAAGATCGCGCTCAAGTGGGTGATTTGTTGTGTGCTACAGTGATTTTGAAATAAATAATTAACAACTGGTATGCTATAAAATGTGTGCTCGTGTAGTGACCACATGCATGCTCTCCCCCCAGACTTGAATGCGACACTAATAAAACTAAACATTCCAAATAATATAAAGAGTTAGGAGTAAGATGTACCTATGCTCAAAACTGAGCATACCAGTTGTGCTGCGAGGTTGACCGATAGCGGTAGGCCTGCTATGCTTCAAAAATTTCCAGCACCTGCGAATTAGAGATTCCACACAAAACAAGAAAATAGAAATACACATATAAAAAGAAACACAACACACAAAATAGGACCATGTGGTCCTACTTGGGTTGTCTCTCATAAGCCCTTTTTTACTATCCTTAAGGTGGACTGAATACCTGTATTAAGCATGATATAGAGTTTTATGTCCACAACAAACTAAATAAAAAACTACGCAAGTCCACCAAGCAGTTACTAGCATAAACTATCCAACAACTATCAACTAAACGCCGATTTATGATATAGCTCCCCACAAGAGTGAGAAAGGCCAGAGTTTGAAGCTTTAGGATTCAAGTTGGTTTTACCCAACCGGCCCCAAGCCCCTTGCTTCTCTCCCTGGAGAGCAACAAAATGAGGGGATCGAAAAAAACGTTCAATTTCTTTTTCTCCACAGTGGGAGAACGCCACCTAGCGTAAGCAACTGACTCTCCATCCAAGGTTTTAGGTTTCATCGTCTCCGACGCCATAGTGGCAAACGGATCCACCCACAAAACCTTACAATTAAACTGTTTATCCTTAAATTCAGCATGAGGAGGTGGAGAATCATGCTCCCACACAGATCAATACTAAGGAATTTCATCAGCATCCTCCTCACGAACCAACAACTCCTTCTTCTCTTCCTCATCACCACGCTCTTCTTCAGAGGTACTTCTTATCTCCTTCTGCTTCCACGTCTCCTGTTTATCTCTAGGATCCACATTACTAAATAATTCGTTAGTGAAAACAACAGGAGGGGGGTACACAGGTTCAGTCACAATGCTAGGAAAGCACGCCGGTTTCACCACATTTGGTACAACCACCTCCCCCTTGGAAAAGTCCAAGGTGGCACTGCTTTCCCTCAAAAATGAGACTTCCAAGATTGGGATCGAAGTATTTTCGATAGGCCCCAATACTTGGAAATCCGCTACAACCTTGGTTCCGTCCACCGTAACTTCAACCTCTTTCAGCTCTACTTCAGTCTCCACCAGAACTCCGTTAGCTAAAATAAGAGATGTACGATCATCCGGATTTAATTTTAAATTAAACTATTCGACGTCTTACAACGCGAGAACGTTTCTAGAAGATCCAGAATCACAAAGAACGGGTGTCTCGATGTTGTTGATCGTACAAGTGATCACTAGATCTCTACACACCCCCTCTTCCTTCTCAGCAAGACTCCTTCCCTTATCTACGGGGTTTTTTCTGTGTTGCTTGGAAGAGTCCCTTGGGGACGCTCAGCTAGCACTTGGGCCAATTTTCCCAGTTGCACTTCCAGATTTCGCATAGATGTGGTCTAATTCGCCATATTCGATTGAGAGACCTCAACAAACTTCTCCATCATTTCTTCCAAATTACTCTTCCTAGGTATCGAAGGGATCTGATTATAACCCGGGTTTGGTGGCCTCGGTTGGCTCCCAGAGGCTGAAGCATCGAATTGATGCTGCCTTGGTTGCCTTCATTGGCCACCGGCATTTTGGTTCCACGAAAAGTTGGGGTGATTTCTCACTCCTGGGTTATACGCATTCCCGTATGGCACACCCCTATTTTGGTTAGCAATGAAATTCATAGATATGTTTATATTTAGATTATATAGCTCACCAGACAGTTCATCTCCCGGGCATTCATATGTGTGATGGCCGTCCCCACCGCATCCTTGGCAAGAGATTGCCATGACATGTGTTGCAGTTGGTACAACCGATCCAAGAGCGAATATTCCATGGGTGTTCCTTTGGGTATTTCTCCCAGCAGTCCATATATTTTGTGTGAGGCTATATTTCGCAGAAGCCTCAGGGCATCCTCAGTTGTAAGGTTCATCAATGAGCCTCCAGCAGCGGCGTCAATCATAGCCCTATAATTGGGCTCGATGGCAAAGTAGAACTGGCCCACAAAGTTCCTAGGATGAAACACATGGTTAGGGCATTTCCACGGCAAGTCATTGAAGCATTCCCATGCCTCCGCTAGGCTCTCCTGATCGAACTGGCGGAAGATACCAATCTCCCTGCGTAGGTTCATAATCTTGTCTACCGGATTGAACTTCTCTTGGAATCGTGCGGTTAAGGCATCCCACGTTGTGGCAGTCCCCGGAGGTAAGCCGTGTAGCCACGCCTTGGCTTTATCACGCAGTGAAAAAGGGAATAGCTTCAGCTTCACCATTTCATCGGGTATTCTGCCGTAACCGAAGGTCCCGCATATCTCAGAAAAATCCGAGAGATGCATGGGTGGCCTCGCTCGACAACCCGGAGAACTGAGCCTTGCTGCGTATCATGTTGAAAATGGCCGGTTTGATTTCAAAATGCAGGTTAGGGATGGTCGACCCAAAAGCTGGATACACAGTCCCAACAGTGGGGGTAGTGTAGTCTCTCATCGTACGAGGGCTCGTCCTATTTACCTCATTCTCATCAACATGCTGCCCTCCGACAGCAGCTCCATTCCCTCTCGGACTAGCCCTATGCTTTGGTTGTCCATGCCAATTTCTAATGTTCTCATCAGTGTTTGGCCCAAAGATGGGCTCTTCCCCTCTTCCATTGCCTCCAGCCTGAATTACATTGTGATCCATCTCTTGCCGAGAGTTTGCGGTATGCCTCTGTGCTCGAGTGGTCCTCTCTATTTCAGGATCGTAGGCAAGCAACTCTCCTGATCCTTGCCTCTGTATACACCATAGATGACAACAAAACAAAAAAAAATCAAAAACAACGACTCTGGAGCAACTACCTTCGATAACCTAGATCACTTACGCCTGCACTCCCCGGCAACGGTGCCAAAAACTTGATGTGTCGGCAAGTGCACCAGTCACTGTCAAGTAATAATTTTGGGAATAGCTTCCCCGAATGTCGATCTCAAGGGAATGCAGGCTAGATAATGTGATAGCATCGCGGAAAGATCATTACTAAGAGTTAAACGAAACAACAAAGGGGGGTGGTTTTTGATTCCTAATGCTAACTAAAAAAAGAACTAATGTGGGTTGTAAGCACCGCTTCGCTTAGTGGATGGAACTAGTGCAGGCCGCTATGCCGTGCTTCGTGAGGCGAATGGATGGAGAGCAAGCGGATAGAATGAACACACGTGCGGAGAGTAAGGGTTGCAATCACCTCTTCAACTACCAACACTAGCCTTTGCTAGAGCGGTTCTAGTGCACGAGTGGAGTGGATGTGAATGGAGGCAAGTGCATCACATCTAACAAAGAATATGTAACTAACCAAGGAAACTTCATTCATAGACAAATAAAAGTAAGTTAGGTTCATTACAAGCTTAAGAATACACTTCACTATGAGAAGAGGTAGAATAAATCGATAGGGGGAAAGCCTAGCCATGATTCTTGGACGGAATGGTGGGTTGTCAGTCCATTTCTCAGCTCAAACCGTTGGTTGCGTCCGGAGGTAAATGGGTTGTCAATCCACTTGTCTTCCTCAGTCTCCTTCCCTTTCCTTCAATATTTTCTCCCTTTTTCCTAATGAGTAGTACCGAAAGATCTCTATTGTACACTGTTGGTGGCCGAAAACTCTTCGAAGGGTTGAAGAAGTCTTCGAATCGCCGGAGAAAGCTTCTCGGAGGGTGGAGATGGTGGAGGACCTGTGGGGGTGAAAACGGCGCTTCGTGCGCTGCAGCGGGGCAGAAAATGAAAAGCGATCTGTCCTAATTCACGGAGCACGTTTTAAATACTGCAGCAGAAAATTAGAGCGCACGATCAGTGGCGCACGACTAGAGGTCGTGCGCACTGGATCCCATGATCGTGCCATTAGCAATGACAGAACTCTAGAAAAATGGAATAAATATGCACGAGCAGTGCCGCACGACCAGAGGTCGTGCGCTCTATGTCCAATGATCATGCGATTGCCCTAAACAGAACTTGGAAAAATGGAGAATAGTGCGCACGATCAGTTGCTCACAACCAGTGGTCGTACGCTATAAATCCAATGATCTTGCACAGTATTCCTATACCGTTTGGGTTTCGATGAACTGACCGCGCACGACCAGCGGTCGTGCGCTAAGGAGTCCACTAACCGTGCGCGTGTAAAAATGCACGATCAGTGGCCCTTAGGCGAAAAGCATTCCCAAATGATCCCGGAACACACACACGACCTTTGTACCTGCAACAAAAATAGAAGAGCCACCGAAATGGCCATTCCACATTCTCTAGACACAGAAAAACACCAAGTAGGGCAAAAGTATAATAACTAAAAAATCACACTGAAACGGGCCAAAAGTGCACTTAACATGGAATGGACATAAAAAAATTTGAACAATTATGGCTCTAAAGTGTAGTGCATCAATGACAAAACTAGCCCAGATGAGTCCAAAAAAATGTATATAACTTGGACTCATCAGGCATGCTCGCTCAACGCTTTTAACACCATGACTCAAAAAATCTAGGTAAAGCAGAAAAGCGATTAGTGAGGCATGGACACTCAATTCTTAAAATGCTGAAAAAGCAGAAAATTATTTCAGGCAAAAAAAATTGAGTGAGGCAAGCTCACTCAACGCTCTCAACGCCAGGCATGCATAAAAGGCTGCAGAATTGGTTAAGGCAAAAAGCATTGAGTGAGGCTTGCTCACTCAACGCTATCAATGCCTAAATAGATAGAATTCTGTCTAAGTACTTTGGTGTTGACTGAAGCTCGTTCACTCAACGCTTATTCTACTGATGCTCGATTTTGGCTAAGTCCACAGGTGCTGACGTCAGCAAAATCTACAAAATCTACAAAGTCAACTAATTTCAAATTATGTACGAAGAAGCTACAGAACACGACAAACTCTGTCGCGAAGCTACTGTATGTCTTATTCTGCTAAAGCAAGGTGAAGCTGGATGCTACAAGGGGCCCCACTGATGTCTAAGAGCCGTTGATAGGCGAACTACAAAAGGAAGAGAGTGGGCAAGACAACAACAACTTTTAGGGCTTTATCATTTTCAAAAAGTTTGCAGATGGACTTCATCTTCCTCGCCATTGCTACGTGAAAAAGCTTGAAGTCTTCGTGCAAAAAGTGCAGTTAGCCGTGTGTCTACTTCATCGACACTAGAAAGATTAGAAGGCTTTCCTTCTGAGGGAGAAGCAGAAAAATGGAAGAAGTCTCTGAAGATCAAGTTTCTTCTTAGTTCAGCAAGCTCTAAACTGAAGATCAACTTCTGAAGCTGAAAAGAAGAAAGAACAAAGTGGCTGACTCTGTCCACGGAAGGAGGAGAAAGAAAAACAGTCTACTCCTAGATACTTCCAGTTCAAGATCCTTGTAGCTGTGAAGAACGTTTGCGCTGAGATAACTCAGCTCAATGGGATATCACAGAGAAATTTCTCTATGATAGATATAAATCTATTTCACTCTAGTAGGATCATTTTGAGTTGTAGGGCTTCATGGGCCTGAGGTAGGGCAATATTGCTTGAGTTGTAGGAGAGTGAAGCTCTCTGAGTTGTAGGATCCAACTGAATCTGATCTGTAGGACTTGGTTTCAAGTCTGAGGTAGGTGGTCAATTGATCACTGAGCTGTAGCAGAGGAATACTCTCTGAGTGTAGGACCTTTGGGTCTAAGGTATGATCCCTAGTGGATCTGAGGTAGGGCTGTCCTCCCAGCCTTTGTGTAGGGCCTTTGTCCTGAGGTAGGTGATCTGCTGATCACTGAGTTGTAGGCCCTTATGGCTGAGTTGTATGTCTTGGAGGAGACTGAGAGATCCTGAGAGATCTGAGGTGTAAGCTCTTTGGAGTAGTGGTTTGGAGAAGGGCCTTGACTAACAATAAGTTGGCAAGGTGGGAGGAGAGTGGATGTACCCAAAAATTGGGGTACCACTATAAATATGTGTGTACTCTTCTGTGTTATTTTATGTGTGCAGGTTCTTGAATGCAAACAACTTCCAACACACTTAGTGCAAAAGATAAAATCAAAAAGAGAATAATAACAGTAAGACAACCTATTCATCCCCTAGGTTGTAAGCCACCTTTAAAATAAAGACTTTCAAGTGGTATCAGAGGGAGGTTGCTCCAAAAGGATCTAACCATCTGAGTGATCTTCCAAGATAGCTACAGACTATTCTGATGGGTTCAGGAGTGAACTACAATGAGATGGGTGCCATGAAGCTTCATATCTACAGGAAGGAGGGATTTGGCATTTGGAAGGAGAGGGTCAGACTGTTCATGGAAACAGCTGACCCTAGAATATTTCTAACTTTTAAAGAAGGACCTTTTATCCCCATGAAAGTGTTTGTCCTGGATGCAAACATCTAGACACCCAAGACATATGATGAGTTGACAAAAGATAAAGTTATTCTTGCAACCATGGACAAGAGGGCTCAAAATAGCATTGTCAGTGCAATTAATGATTCTACCCTTCAGAATATGATTCACTACAAAACTGCAAAGGAGATGTGGGACACTCTGGTGATCTATATGGAGGGGATAGAGGAGGTCAGGGATGATAGAAAGTCTATGCTCAACCAGGAGTATGAGACCTTCAAAAAGACCAAGGGTGAGAACATATCCATATGCTATGAAAGATTCTTCAAGATAGTGAATGAGTTAAGGACCTATGGAATGGTCTTTAGTCATTATGAGCTAAATGATAAGCTCCTCAGGTCTCTCACGAAAGACTGGGACACAAAGATCTGTGCCATCCGAGAAATGGCTAAGCTAAATGACACTCCATCTCACACCCTATTTGGAAAACTGCTCTCTTATGAGATGTAGCTAACTGTCAGGAAAGAAGAAGAAACAAACTGCAAGTCTTAGGCCAAAGAGAAGTTTGTGGATTTCAAAGCTGAAGCCACAAGCAAAAGCAGGAGAAAGACCCCTTCTCCTCCAAGAATACCAAGAGATTCAAACTGCTCTGAATTAGAAGCATCAGACAGCAACATGTTTGATGAGGACTTTGTTGTCTTCTCTAGGCAGCTCCATAGAATGATGAAGAAGAACCACTGGAAGATCAAACCCTACTCCTCTGCACATCACTGGAAGAAATCCTCTAAGGAGGACAGGTATGGATCTAAACATAGAAAACAGAATTCGGCTAATATTATTTGTTACTGTTGCAACAAGCCAGGGCAAGTAATTGTTGATTGCCCAGTAAAGAGAAGGGAGGATAGTGAGAAGAAATCTCACCAAAAGCACAAGGGCAAGAAAGAAAAGTCCTTTGTGGCTAATAAAGAGAAGAGCTGGACAGACTCATCATCATCTGAGTCTGAAGAATAGGAAGCCTATATTGGGCTAGTTGCTGCTGCTGCTAAAGATAAAGCTATTATAGCAGTAGATGTCTATCCTCCAGGGAGGATAGAAATCAGGGCCCCTCTGACAATATCAGGTAGTGACTCGGAGGTGGATGAAGATGGCCACAGTTGTAGAGGGCTGATGGCAATGATTAATGAAGAGGGCAGCCAAGATCAGCCTGGTCAAATTAAGGTATATTCCCCATCCTGTTTTGTGTCTAGGCATGAGATAAGTCCTCATGCAGAAGCCTCTTCATCTAATGGTGAAGATGATTCTGGCTCAGAGGGTGATGTCAATAAATTGATTGACAGATATAGTGAACTTCTGGATGTATTTGAAAAATGTAAGAAGTTGACTAAGAAATAGGCTAAAGAGATTTTATCTCCTCAACCCGTTTCTTCTCAGCATGCTAAAATAACTGTTGTGCTGAATCAGAGAATGAGGGAGCTCAGTCAACTAAAAACCCTATTAGGTATCTAGATAGAGACTATCAAGAGCAAAAATAGTATCATTAAAGATCATGAAGAAAAGCTCCAGAGGGAAAAAGGTATAGTGGTCAGTTTCTCTCAGCCTAATATAGTGTTTCCCTTGATAGATTCCTTCTCCTAATAAAAGGATAAAAGGGGTTGGACTTCAAGGGTAGCACAAGACCTGCCCATCCCAAAGGGAAAGGGAAAGTTGCAGTTGTGCCAGTGGCATCTAGGCCACCTAACCCATTCAAGACGGTGATATTCCATTCAAATAGGTGTGACCAGGAAAGCATATATGGTCACTATATGACTGGTGCATCCATAAGTGGAACAAAAGATGTTCCCAGCCATTGTGGAAGGTACAGTAGGGCAAGTGCCTTTAAGGCTGCCCATGAATAAATTCAAATGGCCTATCATGGACTATTTATCTTTGGTGCTACATCCCCCCCCCCTCTCAAATATATGGCTACATCCAGCTTTCAGAACATGTAAGCACAGAAACTGACTAAGGGTCATGCAAGAGCACACTACCTTAAAAGAAATGTGCTGCTGATAGGACTCATAACTGGCCATACATGCTAGCAAACATACTAACCTTCAGTCAATTCTATGCCGAAAGGAAACAGAAAATGGCTCCTGCACCTCTTCCTTCTATCAAGACTACAATCAAACCAACTGCTAGGTCTACACAGAAAAGAAGATATAACATATATGATTGTTGGTACTGTGGAAAGATAGGCCATTATGCCATTGACTGCTGGCACAATCCTAATGGGGCCAGGACTAGAGTTAGTCCACTAGTCAGAAATCTTGTTGGTGGACATGTTCAATTTCAGACTAATATGCACCTAGGACCCAATAAATATTGTGGTCCTAAGGTAAAGTAAACTGTATATTGCAGGTTAGTCCAAGTGGTCATACCCCTATATGGTACTTGTACAGTGGTTGTTCCTTGAAGGGTGTCATGGGCCTATATATATATAACATAAAAGTGAAGTACAAAGCAATGTCATGGTGAACAAGGCGAAAAAAACTCATGTGATTGGGGCATATCCCTTTCCCATTCAAAATCTGTATCACAGGCAAGATTGGCGATCGAATCGGCAACGGCATTCGCATCCCAGTCAATGAGAGAGATAACCACCCTTGGAGCTTCCATGATCAGCTTAGCAAAGGAAGATTCAGTTTTGCCCGAGTAGGACCCAGATAGGACATGATTAGGACTGTCGCAGGCACTTGTGGAGTCGACTTCAAGAATGATTTCCATAACACTGTTGAAAAAACTACTCGCTAGAGCAAGCCCCGCTAAATCTCCACGGAACTTAGTCATATCGACCGATCGGCTGTGGCATTTTATCCCTTTAGCAGCTAAAAGGTCACCATGGTGGTCGCGAATCACGCATCCCAGCTCGGCCCTATAATTCTCACAGACAGTGGTTGTTCCAGGCACATGACTGGGACAAGGAGCAATTTGAAGGAGTACACCCCTGTAAAAGATGGACCCAAAGTAATCTTTGGTGCTTCAGATAGGGGGGGGGGGTAACAACAGGATATGGTAAGATCACCAATGACACAGTCACCATCACTATGATGGTTTATGTTGAAGGGTTGCAACATAACCTTATAAGCATAAGTCGGCTCCCTGATCTGTCATATGTTATTGTCTTCCACATGCGTAAGTGCCTAATTAGGAGGTCAAGTGACCAAGAGATCATTTTGACAGGCACTGGGAGTGGAAATATTTATTGCTTGAACTTTCTATGCTTAAATACAAACTCTCCTATCTGTCTAGTGCCAAATGAGAAAGTCCATGTAAATTATAAGACACAAGATGCTAGCCCATGTAAATTATAAGACTATTGGCAATCTCTTCAGTCAAGAGATAGATAGGAATGGTCCCAATGTGAAGTTCTCCAAGGAGGGCATTTGCTCTGCTTGTCAAAAGGGCAAGTAGATAAAAGCTTCCTTCAAGAGAATTGGGATCAAAGATTTTGTGAGGTGTCTATACCTCCTTCATATGGACTTATTTGGTCCTATGCTAGTTCATAGTCTTGGTAGGAAGGTCTACACACTTATGGTGGTTGATGACTTTTCCAGGTTTTCTTGCGTGTTCTTCCTCAAGAGAAAGAATAAAACCCTTGATATCTTCATTAAGTTTGTCATGCAAATTCAGAATGAGTTTAACAACTCTGTAGTCAAAATCAGAAGTGACCACGGGACTGAATTCCAGTCTGATAGCATGATAAGGTTCTATGAAGAGTATGAGATTCATCAAGAATTCTCTTCACCTAAAATACCCCAGCAAAATGGAATTGTTAAGAGGAAAAATAAAACTCTCATAGAGGCTGGTAGGATCCTATTGAGTGACACATCTCTCCTAGAAAATTTTTGGTCAGAGGTTGTCAACACTACATGTCATGTCCTCAACAGAGCCTCTATCACCAAGAGCCACAAGAAAACTCCCTATGAGATCTTGAATGGCAAAAAAGCAATCCTGAGCTATCTCAGAATCTTTGGTAGTAAATGTTATGTGTTTCATAATGGAAAGTCTTATATAACTAAGTTTGTTGCCAAGTCCTTTGATGGGATTTTTGTTGGGTACAACAATCATAGCAAAGCTTATAGGATCTACAACTTGCAAAGCCAAGTTGTAGAAGAATTTGTGCATGTAGTCTTTGATGAGTCCACCATGATTATTAGGGAGCTGTCAAGCTTCTCTTCCAGTACTGTAGGTACAAAATAGATGATGGGCAATTTGACCATCAAGGAAGTAGAACCAACTATCCAAAATGAAGTGGATATTCCAGAAGGTCCACCAGACTCACTTGGAGCAGATGAGGATCAACAAGGAGCTGTTCCTGAAGCTGATGTAGAAAGAAGATTACCTCCATCAATGAGGCATTTAAGAGAACATCTAGCTCACCAAATCATTGGTGAACCAATCCATGGAATAGTAACAAGAAGCAAAAATCTGAATACAATAATGTATGCAAGCTTCATGTCACAAGTATAGCCAAAGAAGTTTGAAGAGGGCAACATAGATCAATTCTGGATAGTGGTTGTGCAAGAGGAACTGAACCAGTTCAAAAGATGCAAAGTCTGGAAGCTGGTTCCCAGACCTCATGGACATAATGTCATTATAGTCAAGTGGATCTATAAAAACAAACTTGATGAAAATGAGATTATAATCAAGAACAAAGCAAGTTTGGTAGCTAAGGGGTACATGCAAGAAGAATGCATTGATTTTGATCAAATATTTGCCCTTGTAGCAAGGTTGGAGGCAATAAGATTGTTCCTTGCATATGTTGCACACACGGGATTCAAGGTCTACCAAATGGATGTCAAGTCAGTCTTCCTGAATGGTGACTTAGAAAAAGGAAGTCTATGTTGAGCAGTCTTCAGTTTTTGTAGTTCCTAACTCACCTAATTTTGTTTATAGACTTAGGAAAGCTCTATATGGGCTAAAGCAAGCCCCTAGAGCATGGTATGAGACCTTGTATAACTTCCTCATTGAGAATAAATTTTCAAGGGGGAAGATCGACAAGACCCTATCCCTGAGGGAATCTAAGGGTAAGATCATACTAGTTCAGATCTATGTAGATAATATCTTCTTTGGATCTACTGATAAAAACCTCTAGAGGAAGTTTGCCAAACTTATGCAGGGGAAGTTTGAGATGAGTAGTATGGGTGAAATTAAGTTGTTTTTGGGTCTCCAAGTAAGACAGACTGATGGTGGCTTGTCCATATCCCAGTCTAAGTTCTCTAGGGAGTTAATAAAGAAATTTAGTATGGAAAATTCCTCCACCATGAGAACTCCCATGGGATCAAGCATGCCCATTTGCAAAGATGAGGCAGAGAAACCTGTTGATGAGACTTTGTATAGGGGGATAATTGGTTCCCTTATTTATCTAACTATTAGTAGGCCAGACATCATGTATGTTATATGTGTTTGTGTTAGGTATCAGGCTTGCCCCAAAGAATCTCATTACTCTGCTGCAAAGAGAATTCTGAGGTATCTTAAGGGCACACCAGATCTTGGCCTGTGGTACCCTAGGAATGGGGAATTTGAACTAACTACCCATTGAAATGCAGACTTTGTAGGCTGTAAGGAGGATAGGAAGATCACTTCTGGAACCTATCAAATCCTAGGAGGAAGACTAGTTTCATGGAGCAACAAGAAGCAAACTAGTGTTGTAATTTCAACTGCAGAGTCAGAGTACATCTCATCAGGTAACTGTTGTGCTCAGTTGCCATGGATTCAGCATCAGCTCCAAGACTAGAACCATCAGATAAGTAGAAGTTCCTTATTTTGTGATTCTACTAGTGCAATTTCAATTACTATGAATCATGTCTCCCACAGCAGGACTAAACACATTGAAATCAGATATCATTTCATTAGGGAGCATGTGGAATGTGAAGATATCAACCTTGAGTTTGTCCCAGCCGACATGCAAGTGGTTGACATCTTCACTAAACCATTAGATGAAGCAAAGTTTAACACCTTCAAGTGTGAGTTGGTAATGTTAAACCTGGTATAGCTTCAATTTATCCTCATTTTGTTGCAAATTATTTTGTATTTTTGCAGATGGAATTGTTATTCGGAAAAATGAAGACTCTTCAAGATGATGCATCAGTTGAGGGGAGCATGTCCAGCACTATTCCAGTAATTCAGAACCCTGCTAACTCTTTGCTGAAGTCAAAATGGGGGAGGAAACGATGAGCAGGTATATGATCAAGAATAGTTGCAGCAATTCAGGCGGAGCAGGTATAATAATGTTCATCCTGCAGGCAAGGAGGTGTGGTAACTATAAATCATTCACCAGTTATATGCTTTTAAATTTCTTATTGCTGCATAGTGCTATGTATATCATTGACTCATTATTGAATCAATTACTTAAGGGTTCTAACTTCGTCAAATAGGGGGAGATTGTTGGGTCCATTGCCCTCAATGTCCTAGATTTGAGTGAAGTCAATCTAGTCAGTAATATACATAAATTTATAATTGATGTGTGCCTGAGTTCATGCATGCAGGGATGTCCTTGCAACATTGATGGGACAGATAACCTAAGTGGCTAAGTCAGGTAAACGGTTACCTAAGTTATGGATTGACATAAATCTGTCTATGTCCACAAGCATTGAGTGAAGGTTACTCACTCAATGCCAGATGACTTATGGTACTGAGTGGAGATTATACAGTTAAAGCCAAAGGAGTGACAAGCTGAGAAAGTGGCTAAGTTCACATGCATTGAGTGAAGTCAACTCACTCAACGCCATACAACAAAAGGCTATGAGACATGCTAATACAGTAAAAGCCTAAGATGAAATGGGCAGAAAAATGGTTAAGTCCATAGGCATTGAGTGAGTATCACTCACTCAACGTCGTACTCTATATTCGTTGAATGTTCGCCTATAATTCAAAGCCATAAAAAAGATGTGCTAATATTTGACAAAGTCCATAAGCGTTAAGTGAAGCAACCTCACTCAATGCCATATGATTAAGTGTTGACTGTCTAATCCAGTCAGTATTTGTGGTTTTAAGACACAGAAATTTGGCTAAGTCCAAATTCCTTGAGTGAAGCTTACTCACTCAATACCAAGGAGCAGATAAATCTGGCTAAGGAAGAAAGCATTGAGTGAGGCATGCTCACTCAACGCTCTCAACACAATGACTCAAAAAATCTGGGTAAAGCGAAAGCATTGAGTGAGGCATGGACACTCAACGCTCTCAACTCTTAAGATGCCCAAGAAGAAAATTGATTAAGGCAAAAAGCGTTGAGTGAGGCAAGCACACTCAATGCTCTCAACGCCAAGCTTGCGGAAAAGGCTGCAGAATTGGTTAAGGAAAAAAAGCATTAAGTGAGACTTGCTCACTCAACGCTGTCAACTCCTAGATAGACATAATTCTGTCTAAGTACTTTGGTGTTGAGTGAATCTCATTCACTCAATGTCTATTCTACTGATGCTCGATTTTGGCTAAGTCCACAGGTGATGACGTCAACAAAATCTACAAAATCGATAAAGTCAACTAATTTCAAATCATGTACGGAGAAGCTACAGAACGCAAAAAACTATGCTGCGAAGCTACTGTACGTCTTCTTTGGCTAAAGCAAGGTGCAGCTAGATGCTGCAAGTGGGCCCCACTGATGTCTAAGAGTCGTTGATCGGCGAACTACAAAAGGAAGAGAGTGGGAAAGACGACAACAACTTTTAGGGCTTTATCATTTTCAAAATGGTTGTAGATGGACTTCATCTTTCTCGCCATTGCTGCGTGAAAAAGCTTGAAGTATTCCTGCAAAACGTTTAGTTAGCTGTGTGTGTACTTCATTCACACCAGCAAGATTAGAAGGCTTTCCTTCTGAGGGAGAAGTAGAAATAAGGAAGAAGTCTCTACAGATCAAGTTGTTTCTTAGTTCAACAAGCTCTAAACTAAAGATCCACTTCTGAAGCTGAAAAGAAGAAAGAACAAAGTGGCTGACTCTGTCCAGGGAAGGAGGAGAAAGCAAAGCAGTCTACTGCTAGATACTTCGAGCTCAAGATCCTTGTAGCTGTGAAAAAAGTTTGAGCTGAGATAACTCAGCTCAAGAGGATATCACAGAGAAATTTCTCTGTGATATATATAAATCTATTTCACTCTAGTAGGATCCTTTTGGATCTATATTGTAGGGCTCTCTGATCCTGAGGTAGGGCAATATTGTTTGAGTTGTACGAGAGTGAAGCTCTCTAAGTTGTAGGATCCAACTATATCTGAGCTGTAGGGCTTGGTTTCAAGTGTGAGATAGGTGGTCAATTGGTCACTGAGGTGTAGGACCTTTAGCTCTAAGATAGGATCCCTAGTGTATCTGAGGTAGGGCTGCCCTCCTAACCTGAGTGTAGGTCCTTTGGCCTGAGGTAGGTGATCTGCTGATCAATGAGTTATAGGCCCTTGTGGCTGAGTTGTAGGTCTTGGAGGAGACTGCGAGATCCTGAGGGATCTGAGGTGTAAGCTCTTTGGAGCAGTAGTTTGGAGAAGGACCTTGACTAACAGGAAGTTGGCAAGGTGGGAGGAGAGTGGATGTACCCAAAATTGAGGAACCATTATTAATCTGTGTGCACTCTTCTGTTTTGTTTTCTGTGTGCAGGTTCTTGAATGCAAACTACTACCAACACACTTAGTGCAAAAGATAAAATAAAAAAGAGAATAATAACAGTAAACAACCTATTTACCCCCTAGGTTGTAAGATACTTTGAAAATAAAGACTTTCACTTATATTAAATTTAGAGGTATACAAATCATGAGTGGTCCTATTTAGATATTTTTGCTCGTGTAGGATGTTAATCAATATAAACAAATTATTTTTCGCAGTATTTTTTCATGTTTTCACTTGTGCACAAGTTGGTCCACTGAGCCAAGGGATACAACTATCAAAACTTAACTTAAATTATAGTTTCTTCATAATAACATGAAGATTTCATATAAAGTGTTTGTTCGAGTTCTTGCTTGAAAACCTGTAGTTATCCCATGCACGGTGTGGCATCATGGCGCGTGTTTTCTCTTACGCTGATATATTATTTAAATGCAGAGAAAATGCGAGTTGTGAGAAAGGCAATCTTCTCCAAATCTCGACTCAAAGAGCTTACACCGCAGATCTCTCAGGATCTCTCAGACTACCTTCAAGTCCTACCTCAAGCCACAAACCTACAACTCAGAGTAAGCTCTACTCCTACAGCTCAGTGATCCTACAGATAACCTACCTCAGTCTTAATGAAAAGCCCTACACCTCAAGCTTGAAGGATAGCCCTACACTCAGAGAAATTTTCTCTTACAGCTCAGATCTGACTCAGATCTTACCTCAAGCACACAGACTCTACCCAATCAGATTCATATTGAATCTTACATCTCAGCCTTTATAATTTGGCCTTAGAACTCAGATCAATTAAGATCCTATAGAATGAGTATAAGTTTGATGATATAAGCTCCAGAGAAATGATTCTCTGAGTCTGCCTTCTAGACTGAATAGACTCATCCCTAATTCTTCACAACAATAAAAAATTGGATCTTCAAGAAGTTTCTGCTTGTACTGAGAAGATTACTGCAAAGCACTAACTCTTCAAACCTTTGATGTAGTTGAGTTAATTGTAGTGGCCATGAAGAGCACCAACAACTTTGGTTTGCTCTACTTCTCCTTCAAACTCAGAAAGAAAGAACCTTCTTATCTAACTGTTGAAGACGAAATGTTTCTTCAGTTCTTTTGTATCTTCAATACCCAAACTTTGTTTGTGTTCCACAGAATAACTGTAAGAACAAGTTCTTTGAAATCTTCCACTTAGTTGAGAGGAAGAAGATGACCAAAAAACTCTCTGTTCTTTCTTGGGACTAAGCTTTTTGTATCCCGTCCTCCAGAGGCTCTTTTTGTAGTATGGACCAATCAAAGTTGGTAACTGCCACTCTATCTTTTGCATTTACAGCTGTACTAAAGGCATTCTACGCCTTTTGTCATCTAGCACGCTATTCTCGCAACATTTGAATTATTGATAACGTCAGCATGACTCGGCGCTTGTGGAATTAGTAAATTCCAAACAATCTGCATAGGCATTGAGTGAAGCCATGTCACTCAACGCAGAAAATACTTAGTAGAATTCTACATCTTGAGGCATAGAGTGTGTAACACCTCAAATTTGACAGCAGGAAGATTGTCAGTATCGTCGGGCGATACTGGGTATCGCCTGATGGCGATAGCGATGCAGCGTTCGTCGAGCTTCACTCGACGCATTCAACACATTCGACGAATCGTCGAACGAATATTGCTGATTGGCGAGAGTGGGTATCATCATATAGCGATAGTTAGAAGCGTTGAGTCGTCACTCGACGCTCTTGACACTCTCGATGCTCTTGACGCACTCAACGCCTGAAAGCATTGAGTGGATTGATATCACGTGTGATAGTGGATATCGCTGGGCGATAGTGCCACGTGGCTGTTAAGAGGACAATAAGCAGTGGTTGACCTAGGTCAAAGCGGTCAAGGTGGTGAAGTCGATATAACCAAGTGGCAATAGTCGATATCGCTATGCGATAGCGCCAAAGTTGATCAGTCAACTCAAGTCCTAGCCTTTGCTTTGTTTTGATTGAGAGATCATGTGGTTGGGATTACTCCCGAATCCACTTAACCAGAGAAGAATAGGAAGGAGGTTTCATTCTCTTTCTCTCTCTCTTCATTTATTGGTCTTCCTTAAGTGAAAAGGAAGAAGAAGGTAAGGAAGTGCTAGGCTGAGCTTTGTGTGCTTGCTGAAGGAGATCTTGTGGTTGGAGGCCAGATCCGAAGATAAATCCGCGAAGAGGAGAGTGACGTGCTCCTTTCCATTCACGTAGAAAAGCTTCGTCATGGCTCCGAAGAGAACTACAAGGGTAACGATTTCCTCCCGGACAAGTGAAGTCCTCAATATGCATTTGCATGGATCCCCTCACCAAAAGGTGGAATGGGTAGATTCCAATGGGTAGATCGGTTTGATACCTATATATTCCTGCATTTAGATCCGAAAATGTAAAGTATGGAATAGGCATGTTGTATGACGCCCATCTGGATAAGTTGGTCTGGATTGGTGATGTTTCTTTTACATGTCGGAGAAGACTCCGTGGAAATGCGAGTGAAGTACATGTGAAATCTAGAGTCAAGGGTTGTGCAGGATGCTGTACCAAAGTACTGGAAGAATTTCCAGGAAAATACCCAGGAATGATCACAGTTTCATGAATTGTTGATGTCGTCGGGCGATAGTGAGTGTCTTCAGGCGATAGCTCCTTGGGAGCTAGTGTTATGTGGCCTGTCTTTAAGAGACCAGGGGGCTGTGACATGTAGGTTATGTGCTTAAGTTGCCTGGCCTGCGGTGGGTGCCAGCTCGAAATGGTAAAAGACATGTGGCTTGTGATGCGTTGAGCCGTGAAGGCCAACTACTATGCCATTAAGTTAAGTACCTTTGAACGACTGGGTTGTCAAGTTAAGTACCTCTGAATGGGCAGTTGGTCGTCAAGTTAAGTACCTCTGAATGACATAGTCGTCAAGTTAAGTACCTATGAATGACATAGTCGTTAAGTTAAGTACCTCTGAACGACGTAGTCGTCAAGTTAAGTACATTTGAACGACAAAGTTACCATTAAGTCATGGACCTATGAATGGTGGTGTTACATGGGGGAGTCCGGTACACCGAAAATGTGCCCTGAGTGCACAGGGCGCGTGGTCGTTGGGCCAACGTCTGTGGTAAATGGTGCTTCAACACACTTTTTGTTGCCATATATATGTTATGCCTTGTTTGCAGGGATGGAGCAATGCTACCCCGAGTAAGGGGTTAGATCGTTATAAATGGGTCAGGAAAATGCTGACTGTTGCTTTGTTTGCCACGTTTTGTTGGGCCCTTTTGTGCAGGTGCTGGAGAGCCAAGTGGGAAGTAGCGGGCTGAAGCCCATGTACTGTAATTGGCTGGCCCTTGAAGGTCCAAAGGCGAACTTTACTGTTTCATGTGTGGCTGGCCTGCGTGTCCTTGTATGAAGTCACTTTATTAACTGAAACTGTGTAATAAGGCTGCGTCCAAAACATGTGTTGTAATATAGTGTATCATTCCTTTTGTGTAGTGGGCATCCTTATTGTGCATGGGTTCTTAACTTAAATTGCTTCCGCTAGAATGCTCTGTGGTAGGACGCGTTTCTACTTGAACTTGAGTTTGGCAAACTACATGTAATCTCCTTGCCTGTCCATGGTATATGGCATCTGGTCCCGACCGGACCTTATGGCATATACTATGCGACAGATGGGGGCGTTACAAAATTGGTATCAGACTCCGTTCTCGGTCTTTCTTCTTGGAATTTGTGGTCAAATTATTTTAAGTGGGGGTGAGCACGTGTACGTGCGCTACCGTTATAAGAATTTTGAATCCATGAATGTCCACTTAGGAATGAAAATACACATGTTTGTGGAACTGGTATGTTCCTGTGATTGCTTTTGGCAATATTTGTAGTTGCTTATTTGTTTGTTTAACATTATAGGCAACTAGAAGTGGTTCGGTGTAGCAAGAACTCCAGCGCTCAGTGGAGAGTAGTGCACCAAATGAGGTGCCAACACCTCCTCCTTCTGCAAAAACTATACGATTGGTTACTGAAGCCGTGTTCGCAATGATGAATACGCAGCCTGGAGGTCAGAGACAACCTCCTATTCCTGAGATGGTTCAGGAACCGGTTGGCGTAGTGGAACACATAGCGGTGAGACAAGTGGCCGTTGAGCCAGTGGACTCAAGGCGAGCAACAGAGAAATAATTGAAACATGTGGTGAGTTTCAATCCCCATGTGTTTATGGGTACTGGAACCCCTACACAGGTCAAAGACTGGCTCTCAAGGATAAATAAAGTCCTGACGGTAACTGAAATGGAAGAGTGGAAACAAGTCACTGTGACTACCTTCTTGCTGGATGGCGAGGCAACACTTTGGTGGGATGAGCTGGAGCTGCACCAGTTTGCTGGTCGGCCGTTGAATGAGATCTCAATGGAGGATTTCTCAATGTGTTTTCTGGCAAGGTATGTTCCATCGACACAGCGGATTGCGATGGAGAACCAGTTTCAAAGGCTAACGCAAGGCGAGAGGTCGGTGGATGACTACTTGCATGAGTTCACGAGACTGGGAAGATATGCAGGCTTTACGTTTGCAGATGAGGAGCGGAAAACAAATCAGTTCTATGAAGGGTTGAGAGATGACTTGCGGTTGCTTCTCTCAGGAACGATGACGCGGGGTTTTCTTACCTTGGTCAATATGGCCCATTCCCTTGAGCTGGACATGAAACGTGTGCAGTGGAAGAATGACTTGGCGGGGAAAAAGATAGAGTTCAAAGTACCTAGGTCAGCAAAATCTAGAGCAATATCTGGGAGAGGTCCTCCCACATGTTATACATGCGAAAAGGTGGGTCATTTCGCTCGAGACTGTTGGAGTGGCCCTCCAAAAGGGGATAAAAATATGGGTGCGTCTTATGCTGAGAAGGGAAAGACAGTGGTAGAATCGACTGCATCCCAACCATAACCCCAAGTCTTTAATCTTGGCCAACAGGAGGCCATAAAACAAAGTGACGTCGTAACAGGTATGAGTTGAGTTAAGCTTCAGTTTTTACTGCTTTTCGTACTTAGTACTTTGTGTGTTACTTGTGTGTGTGATTGGTTTGCATTAGGCTTTGTCCTGATATTGGATTGTCCGGTGAGAGAACCGTTTGATACATGAGCTTCTCATTCTTTTTTATCGGAGGATTTCGTAGGGCGTATCATAGTGTCTTCATTTACACCGACAGATCAGGTGAATGTGCTGCTTCCTGATGGGTGCTTAATGCGCGCAGATCGATCATATTATGTTGAGGTGAAGATAGGAAGTCGGGCTTTTGGTTTGGAAGCATCTGTGCTCCCGATATCAGAGTTTGATGTAATTTTTGGTATGGACTGTCTCTCAGAGCAACATGACTATATAGATTGCAACTCTAAGGAAGTCACACTGGGGAAAAACACCGAACGAGAGACTAAGTTCGCTGGTATGCGAGGGTCAAGAAAGACATTGATATCTGCTATTCAAGTGGTCAAGGTAGTTTGGAAGGGCGCAAAATTGTTCTTCACGCTGTTGGAGGCTGTTGTGCCGAAGCCCAATATGAGTGATGTTAATATTGTATCGGAGTACAGTGATGTGTTTCCTAAGGATCTTCCAGGGTTACCACCCCAGTGGGAGATTGACTTATCGATTGAGTTTGTGTCAGGTGTGAAACCTGTGGGCTGCTCGCCATATTGTGTTGCGCCAAAGGAGATGGCGGAACTAAAGGTTCAGTTGCAAGAGTTACTGGAGCAAGGTTTTATACGCCCAAGTATGACACTTTGGAGCGATCCGGTCCTATTTGTGAAAAAGAAGGACAACAACTTACGGCTATGTATTGACTATCGAGAGTTGAATAAGCTGACGGAAAAGAACAAGTAATCAATTCCACGAATTGATGACTTGTTCGATCAGCTAGTGGGGTCAATTGTTTACTTGAAGTTAGATTTGAAGTCTGGCTATTATCAGTTGAAGATTTGGGAATGTGAAATTCCCAAGACAGTGTCTGGGACACGCTACAGTCATTATGAGTTCGTTGTCATGCCGTTTGGGCTAACAAATGCGCCATTGGTATTCATGGATCTAATGCATCAGACGTTTAGGGAGTACTTGTATTTTTTTGTCATCGTCTTTATTGATGACATTCTAGTGTACTCTCAGTCGGCAGAGGATCATGCAAACCATATACGGATGGTGTTCTATACCCTGAGGAGAAACAAGCTCTATGCCAAATTCTCGAAGTGCGAGTTCTGGTTGTCATCAATGGCCTTTCTTGGTCATGTGATTAGTGGAGAGGGCATTGCAGTGGATCCTGCAAAGATAGTTGCGATACGGGAGTGGCCGGTGTTGTCTTCTGTGGCCAAAGTCTGGAGTTTCCTTGGACTAGCGGGTTATTACAGGCGCTTCGTAGTGAACTTTTCACGAATAGCCTTGCCTCTTACCACACTAATGAGGAAGGATCAGAAGTTCGTTTGGATGCCAGAGTGCACGCGAGCTTTTGAAGAGTTGAAGAGTTGCTTGACCACGGAGCCAATGTTGATGTCGCCATGTGGTTCAGATGGCTTTGAAATTTATAGTCATGCATCAGGAAGCGGCTTAGGCTGTGTTCATCTTCAGTTTGGCAATTTGATTGCTTATGGCTCATGCTAGTTGAAAGTGCATGAGCGGAACTATCCCATCCAAGACTTGGTGTTGGCGGCGGTGATTTTTGCACTTAAACTGTGGCATAATTATTTATATGGCGTGAAGATCGACATCTTTACGGACCATAAGACTTAAGTATTTATTGGATCAAAAGGATTTGAATATACGACAGCGTAGGTGGATAGAGTTCTTTGGGGACTACACCTTTCAGATTCATTATACTCCAGGGAAGGGAAATGTCATCGCAGATGCCTTGAGTCATAGGACTCCTACAAGGGAAAATTGGTTGCAAATGCACGATGAGAATCTAATCCAGGAGTTGGAGGCCTTAAACATTTCTTGTGTCGACAAGAATGCTACTCCGAATGCATGCCTGAACTGGCCGGACGTACAATACGACGTTGCGGACAGAATCGGCGACCAACGGAACTTGATGAAAGTCTACAATGCTATGCAGTAGATGGGTCAAATGGCCAATTCTCCTGGGATGATGGCCTTTTGCGAAAAGGTGATCGTTTGTGCGTCTCGAGTATGGGTTAAGTAAGGGAAGAATTGATGTATAAAGCTAACTTTACGAAGTACTCAATTCACCCAGGGAGCACAAATATGTACAAGGACATGAAAAAGTTGTTTTGGTGGCTGGGCATGAATAAAGATATTGCCCATTATGTGGCAAAATGTCAGACTTGTGCCTTAGTGAAAGCTGAGTGCCAGAATCCTGGAGGTTTTCTAAAGTCGCTACCTATACCAGAGTGGAAGTTTGATGATATATCGATGGATTTCATGCACGGTTTGTCGAGATCTCAGCACGGTTTGTCGAGATCTCAACGCGGTAACGATTCGGTTTGGGTGATCGTAGACCGGTTGACTAAAGTAGCTCACTTCATTCCGAACAAGATGGACGATTCAGTGGAAAGTTTGGCTAAACTCTATGTCAAGCAAATAGTACGATTATAGTGTTCCCCGTAGCATCGTAAGTGATCGAGACGGGCGCTTCACTTCAAATGATTGGAGACTAATCCATCAATTGTTGGGGACAAAGTTAACATTCAGTACAGCCTTTCATCCAAAAATGGATGACCAAACTGAGAGGACCAACAGAACGATGGAGGACATGCTCCGAATGTGCGACTTGGATTTTGGTAAGAGATGGGAAGATCATCTTTGTATGGTGGAATTCTCCTACAATAATAGCTATTAAGCTAGTATCAATATGACGCCTTTTGAAGCTTTGTATGGTAGGAAGTGTCGTACACCGTTAGCTTGGGCAGAAACAGACGAGTCTAAGTTGTATAAACGTAAGGAAGTCGAAGAAGCTAATTCGACGATACGCTCTATTCGAGAGAGGCTGGTAATGACCCAAGATAAGCAAGCAGAATATTACAACGCCAAACACTGAAATGTATAGTTTGCGGTTGACGATTTGGTATATTTGAAAATCAAGCCATTCAAATGTGTGTCCAGGGTTCGGCGCTTGAAAAAATTAAGTCTGAGGTACCTTGGTCTGTTTTAAGTGGTGGAGCGAATTGGAGACACTGCCTATCAGTTAGCTCTAACTACGGAGCTAAGTGGTTTGCACAATTGGTTTCACATATCGGTGCTGCAAAAGCTGTGAAAGAACCAGATCAAGTGGTAGTTACAGATTAAGTACCGGTCGATAGTAGGATAACGATGAAAGTTAAGCACATTCGGATCGAGGATACGAAGATCAAACAGCTACGGAACAAGACAATCAGGATGGTCAAATTCTGGTGGGACAATTATGGCCATGAAGAGCTGACATGGGAGCGTGAGCAGATCATGCGTGATGAATATCCCGGGTTGTTTGTATAAATTGTTATAACATTATGTATATGAATAATTAGTTGTTGTAACTTTTAAGTTATTATCTTCCTTATAACTGTATGTAAATTTCGGGATGAAATTTCTGTAAGGATTGGAGGGTTGTAACACCTCAAATTTGACAGCAGGAAGTTTGTCAGTATCGCTGGGAGATACCGGGTATCACCTGATGGAGATAGTGATGTAGCATTCGTCGAGCTGCACTCGAGGCATTCAACGCGTTCGACGAATCGTCGAACGGTTATTGTCAATTGGCGACAGTGGGTATCGCCATATGACGATAATGAGAAGCGTTGAGTCATCACTCGACGCTCTTGACGCTCTCGATGCTCTCGATGCTCTCAACGCTCTCGACGCTCTTGACGCACTCAACGACTGAAAGCGTTGAGTGGCTTGATATCGCGCGAGACAGTGGATATCACTGGGCGATAGTGCCACGTGGCTGTTAAGCGGCCAATAAGCGGTGGTTGACCTAGTTCAAAGTGGTCAAGGAGATGAAGTCAATATCGCCGAGTGGAGACAGTCGATATCGCTAGGTGATAGCGCCAAAGTTGACCAGTCAACTCAAGTCATGGCCTTTGCTTTGTTTTGATTGAGGGATCATGTGGTTGGGATTACTCCCGAATCCACTTAACCAGAGAAGAATAGGAAGGAGGTTTCATTTTCTTTCTCTCTCTCTCTCTTCATTTCTTGATCTTCCTTGAGTGAAATGGAAGAAGAAGTTAAGGAAGTGCTGGGCTGAGCTTTATGAGCTCGCTGAAGGATATCTTGTGGTCGGAGGCCTGATCCAAACATAAATCCACAAAGAGGAGAGTGACGTGCTCCTTTCCATCCGCATAGAAAAGCTTCGTTATGGCTCTGAAGAGAACTACATGGGTAATGATTTTACCCCAGATAAGTGAAGTCCTCAAAATGCATTTGTATGGAGCCCCTCTCCAAAAGGTGGAATGGGTAGATTCTAATGGATAGATCGGTTTGATCCCCATATATTCCTGCATTTAGATCCGAAAATGTAAAGTACGGAATATGCATGCTGTGTGAAGCCCATTTGGAAAAGTTGGTCTGGATTGGTGATGTTTCTTTTGCCAGCCGAAGAAGACTCAGTGGATATGCATGTGAAGTACGTGTGAAATCCGGAGTCAAGGGGTGTGCAAGATGCTGCACCAGAGTACTGGAAGAATTTCCAGGAAAAAACCCAGGAATGATCACAGTTTCGTGAATTGTTGATGTCGCCGGGAGATAGTGAGTGTCGCCAGGCGATAACTCCTTGGGGGCTTGTATTATGCAGCCTATCTTTAAGAGTCTTGGGGGACGTAGTATGTAGGTTGTATGCTTAAGTTTCCTGGCCTGCGATGGGTGCCAGCCCGAAATGGACAAAGCCGTGTGGCTTGTGATTTGTTGAGCCGTGAAGGACAACTACTGTGCCATCAAGTTAAGTACCTCTGATCGACTGGATCGTCAAGTTAAGTACCTCTGAATGGGCAGTTTGTCGTCAATTTAAGTATATCTGAATGACGTAGTCATCAAGTTAAGTACCTATGAATGACGTAGTCGTCAAGTTAAGTACCTTTGAATGACATAGTCGTCAAATTAAGTACCTTTGAACGACAAAGTTACTGTTAAGTAATGGACCTCTGAACGGTGGTGTTATACGGGGGAGTCTGGTACACCGAAAATGTGGCCTGAGTTCATGGGGTGTGTGGTCATTGGGCCAACGTCTTTGGTAAATGGTGCTTCAACGCACTTTGTTGTTGCCACATTTTGGAGGTCCCTTTTGTACAGCTGTTGGAGAGCCAAGTGGGAAGTAGCGGGCTGAAGCCCATGCGTTGCAATTGGCTGGCCCTTGAAGGCCCATAAGCAAACTTTACTATTTCATGTGTGGCCGGCCTGTGTGTCGATGTATGAAGTCACTTTATTAACTGAAACAGTTGTAATAAGGCTATGACCAAAACATGTGTTGTAATATATTATATCATTCCTTTTGTGTAGTGGACATCCTTATTGTGTATGGGTTCTTAACTTAAATTGCTTCCGCTAGAATGCTCTGTGGTAGGACGCGTTTCTATTTGAACTTGGGTTTGGCAAACTACATGTAATCTCCCTGCATGTCCGTGGTATATGGCATCGGACCCCGGTCGGACCTTCTAGCATATACTATGCAATGGATGGGGGTGTTATAGAGTGAACCTTCAACACTTAATGTTTTTGACAATTACAGTCTAACAGTTAAGGAGTTGAGTGATCCTTCATCACTTAGCGCTTCTAGACTTGGTTGAAATTTCTCTGCATTAAGGCGTTGAGTGCAGCTTCTACACTCAACGCTTCTTGACTTTGCCTGACTTCTTGATAAGGCATTGAGTGTCCTGCCTTCACTCAACGGTTTCATACTTGATCTAAAATCCAGTTGAGTAGGCATTGAGTGAACTGTGTTCACTCAACGCTTTTGTTCTTAGGCAGATTTCTTATCAGCAACATTGAGGCTTTGACTACTTGAGGTTCTGTCAATGCTTTTAGCCTCTTCACGTTGAGGTGACTGCCTTTACTCAACGCTTCTAGACTTAGCCAGTTTTCTGCTGTGCCAGCATCCTGTCTTGAGTCCAACTATCATTGTGACTCTGAAAACCTGTAAAATTAGTGCAACAGAATACAACCTGCATACAATGAAATTTGAACATATATTAGATACATTCATGTGCATATCATTAACATTTGGACCTTCATTAAATCTAAGACATTGTGATCAATGAACCCAACAACTATGTCTCTGGAGATATGTTCAAACTATTGATAGTTGTGATCTACAAAAAGAGAATGAACTAGGGATCATTTATTTTTGACATATTTAAGGTATGCTTCTCAGCCCTGAATTTTGGAAGAATCATCACTCTCTACCTCAACCAGCTGGACAAGAATCAATTTGATATGTTCAGCAATATTCAAATTCATCTCCTGAAAAAGACAGACACATCAATCATTGCTCAATGGGAAAGGAGAATTCCCAGGTAGGGGGCAAAGAGAGATGGGTGAAGGTTCTGTATTACAGGATAGATCTCACACCGAAGCCATAGATAAGGATGCGCCCTCACCCCCATGAAGAAATTGAGATTGCTGGTGAAGTTGTTGAGGAGTAGAGTCTATCTGTAGATGCTGAGATACTTGTCATTCCACCAGTGCAAACTGAAATTCCATCTCCAATACCTAACGTTCAGATAGAGCCATATATTCAGCCAGAAGCACAAGCTATTTTGGGATAGACACATAATGGAGTATCTAATTTGGACAAATTGTCTGCTGAGTCTGAGTGGGAGTCCTTAGTTAAAGAATCGCTCTAAGAGGACCTCAATGCTAAAAGAGTTTCTGTTGAGGGGGAGGACTTGGTAGTGCTCTCTGAATATGTTAGAGAGGATGTGGTAAACTCACTTGCCAAAGAACCAATCATGCTTAAAGTCCACTCGGGGGGGGGGGAGCAAATTCTAGAAGTATAAAGACTAATGCTGACAATCATGCAACTTCCATGTCTCGGGGTGAGAGTGCCCCTCCTTCAGAAATTTTCTTATTAAAGTCTATAGAAGCAATGTTGATCAAGCAAAAAGACCATTTTGATTTCTCCATGCAACACGTTTTTAGCAAAGTGGATGAAGTTGAAAAAGATCTTAATGATGGTCTGGCTCAGGTCAACCATAATTTTGATAAGTAAAAGACATCTCTAACTGAATGGTTAGCTCTAGGTGGTAAGGCCATATACCATTCCATCAAGTGCATTGGTCAGGTTTATAATGAGGCAGTTCACTTATCTCAATCACATGATGTTATGATACATTCACATGATTCGAGCATGCAACACATTGGCAGGCAAATGGGAATTTACAAGGAAGAGATAATCCAAACCTTTTTTTTCAGAAATCAGAAAGGGGAAGGGTAGATTACAAAGAAGGGCGAGTGAGCTGAATCGGTATGTGTGTAACAGAATGCCCAGTGCCAAAGTTTAAAGTTATCAGAATATCAAGTGGCTTAATGAAGAGATGATAGGTAGAGTTCAAGTTACACCACCTTTCGAGGGAGGACCATCTATTGAAGGTGGAGAGATTCATTCTAAGGGTGTAGAATATTTTGAGCAACATCCTGAAGGTGGACTGTATGCACCTCCTGAAGAATACACTCAAGTATGGTCTGATATTATCGAGGAAGAGGGAGATTCGTGAAGACCCTTCTAGACCTCCTAAAAAGAGAAGAATATTTGGGCAAGGCCCATCAGCTAGAAGATCCTATCCCTACAGATAAAACATGGAATATGCTGAAGTGTGGAGTCCTATGTCCAAAGGCATTATTTTGGATACTTTCAACATAGTTGACCTGACAAATGAAGAGTCAAGGACATACTACATCAAAGAGGAATGTGATAAGTACAAAGTATCAAATGTGAAGAGGAGGTTTCATTTCAGAAAGCATGGAAGAGACAATCTTGATGCTCCTCCTCCACCAAAATATAATTCCAAGTCCTATGCTTATTTTGACAGGCAGTATGAGAAGAACGAGGGCAAAGAGCATTCTTGAGATCATCATATTTTATTATACTATGAATGTCTTAGAATGCCCACAAGAACGTTTATATAAATATTGATATTTTGTTCATCTCTTGTTATTTTAAATACATACATCTTTTTTGTGCCTTTTGTTTCTTTACTTTATTGTCTGTGCAATTCAGCTTAGTATATATGATTCTGACTTCTACAAATAGGGGATGATTGTTGGGTATTTTATCCACAATAGCCTAGATTTGAAGAAGTTTCCCTTGAACTAAGTTGAGTTGAGGGTGTATTTGATGTTAGTTTTAGTTGTATGTTGTGCAGGTTTTTATTGCCAAGTACAAACCATTGTCAGAATACAATGGGTCTTCAAACACAGTCCTGTGCAACATAATTCTTCAATATATAGAACAACGTGTTGGCTCATGTGTAATCTCTCTAATAGGGTGTACTTCATCTAGCATAACAATGGAAGTTACTCTTCAGAAGTTGTAGATTTTGGCCAAAGCAAATTTGTCGAGTGATCTCACGTGTTCTCGTTAAATTCATCAAGAACTCACGTATACACTTGTAGAATTCATCGAGTGATCTCAGGAGTACTTGAGAGATCACTGAGAACATTGATCAGAACAGCTAAGTAAAATTCGTCGAGTACTCTAGGGAATTCGTCGAGTACTTACGTGAGTACTCATGAAATTCATTGAGTCCTCTCGAGAAGTCAAGTGAACTACCGTAATACTCCATAAAAGTTCGTGTTAGCCGGTTCTAAGTAAAATTCGTCGAGATGGCAAATAAATTCGTCGAGTACTCTCGAGAGTTTTCAGCTAATTCTTCGAAAGGTCTCGTGTAGTCTAAAAATCTCATGCATGCTCTCTCCAAGTTATTTTGACAACACTCCTCTCTAGAAAGTACACATGATGTCTCGACGTACTAGACTTAAGTGAATTTTTATTCAGTGCCATTTTCATTTTCATGGCTTTCCAAAACTAGGGCTTCCACAATGTACAACACACATGGATGGTAGAACTAAGTTCAAAATCGAGCCGTTAGTGAGGAATTGTCTATAAATAGTCTTGAATTATTTCAGAAAACTGAAAAAAATTACAATTCTAATCATGTTCTAATTGACATAAACTGTTAAAATTTGTGAACTGTGGAAAATGGATAACTAGGCACAGGAACACTCAAACCATAACCAAGCCAAGTAAACCAGATGCAACTAGAAGAACAAGAATCTTGTACTATCAAAAATCTTTATAAGATGAGGCAAACATGGCAAGACATGATTCACCGATATATCCGAAGGAAGTAAAACAAGAAGATACAAAGAAAGCCGCACAGACTCAATGAGTAACTGCCAACTCTGTCGAGCTGCCCTACGGAGTCTGCTGAAGCCGCCAAGTCGCATGACCACAACCTAGCCGCGCGGATAACCCGTTATTCCAATGTTGAACTGTGTCTACTAATCTGCAAGCTGCATAACCGCGAGGTCGTCTTGCCGCCAGATCTCTGCGAATAGCTGTTGCCAAATTGAATTAGCCGCCAGAAGCAGACAAATTATTGAAGTAGGAAAGAGTTGCAAAAGAGAGAAAATATCTTGGCTGCAAGCCATGAGCTGCTGCTACCCGCTGATTGTTACCGCAAAGTCCGCATTGATTCCTGACTAAAGTCAAAACCAAGTCACTGGCTTCTCAGTAATGTCTGCACAATCTGCATAGCAAAAAACCGGTCAACTTCTCAAACCGAGCGAACACAAAAACTTGTCCACAGCAACCACCCGAGCGCATTTACTGTTCATTTGGTTGTACTGTTGATGTGATAGGGGGTCCTATATATAGGTGCAGAGAGGAGTGTTAACACCGACCTAGCCGATAGGATCACCACCATATCTTTCCATGAGTATTGAGAGTATTCGCACAGTCGCGAACAGTCAACCCGCCTTGTCACTACGACTAGCAAGACAGCCAATTCGCCAAGGACGCACCACCAAGGCCAAGCCAGGACTAGACCGCCACACCAGCAGACCCTGTGGAAACACCACCAGTTCGCACACAAGCTGACACAGCTCCAGTCTGCACACACCTGTGGACACTACTCTACTTCCCACACTTCGAGCCTGCAACCAAAGCATAAGGCTGATAGCTTCCATACTCGATGGACTATCAGAAGTGGACTTCATGTACTTCGGAATGCTATTTTATGCCATAAGATGAGGCTTGCGAGGTTCCGCCATATACCAACTTACTCAGCATATATCAAAAGTAATGTCTCACCTCATAATTGTCAAGTAGATAAGGCTCCCAACCAGAGCCCGGAACACTATCTGGAAGTATCCTCCACTCATCTCGTTGAAGCTTGATGCCAACATCAAGTGGAGTAGAGCTACTCTTCCCTTCCCGCATGCTGAACCGCTGAACGATCCATTCCGCATAGCAACTTTGGGAAACGAGTATGTGTCCCTCTTACCTCTCCATCTCGTGTCCAAGGAAGTGGTGGAGCTCACCCAAGTCCTTCATCTCGAACCGAATAGCTAGCTATTCCTTGAACCTAGCTACCTCCTCCTTGGAGTTTCCCGTGACGATCATGTCATCCATGTATAACAGCACCAAGACAAGAAGCTCCCCCCTCTTATTGATGAACATGCTCGAATCTGAATCAGAGGAAAAATAACCATAGAACTAGAGGTATTCTGCGATCTTCCCATACCATGTGCATGGAGCCTGCTTTAAGCCGTAAAGGGCCTTTTGGAGCTTGTAGATGTATCCTGGATGATTTTCAGACAAATATCCCGATGGTCGAACCATGAAGATGTCGTTATCAAATTTCCCGTAAAGAAAAGCATTATTTATGTCCAGCTGTCATATCTTCCAACCTTGGCAAGCAGCCAAGGCCTTCACCACCCGAACTGGAGTCATCTTTGCAACAGGACTAAACATCTCTTCATAGTCTTCTCCATACTACTGAGAGAACCCTCGAGCTACAAGGTGAGCCTTATAGTGCTCGATGCTCCCATCTGCCTTCTTCTTCAGCTTATACACTCACTTGTACGTCATAGGAGTAACGCTATTGATCTTGGGCACATGGTCCCAAGTCTCATCCTTCCTGAGCGCATCCATCTCCTCATCCATGGCATTATCCCACTCCTTGACTCTAGTGGCATCTTCAAAGTTAGAATGCTCTCGCTCGTCTAGAGGGCATGCGAAGAAACAAGAGACCAAGCTCACCTCGTTTCCTTCGCTATAACGAGTCGGTGGTTTAACAGTCCTCTTCATTCTCCGAAGAGTCTAACCCTTGCTGACCACCTCCACTGCTCTTCTGAACTAGCTCCATTCCCAGGAAAACTTGGAGCATCGCTCCCCCTGCTTCCTGAACCAGAAGCCTCTGCCCTAGAGCTAGAAGCACCTAGAGCTCCTGGTGACACTAACAGCTCCACCAAAAGATCCTTAGCAGCCTCATCCTGCCCACCATCTGACCTGCTCTCCTACAGCTCTACAGATGAGCTATCTTTTTATGACATCAGTTCACCAAATACAATATCTTTGGACACGATGAACTTCCTCGTCGCAGGATCCATACACTTCCATCCCTTCTTTCGTTTGTCATAACCCACGAAGACAAGCTTCCATGCCTTCACACCCAGCTTTGTCTTGAGAGCATCTAGGACGTGTACGTAGTAGGTAGACCTAAAAATCCGAAGGTGTTCCACGCTAGGCTTCTCCTTAAACATCATCTTATGAGGAGACTTCATGTTGATCAAACTCAGAGGCATCTTATTGATGACATAGGTTGCGCAGGCCATCCCTTCCGCCTAGAAGGACATTGGAATGCCATTATCATGAAGCCAACACTTGTAAGCCACTGTCAGATGATGGATCTTCTACTCTGCTACTCCATTTTTTTGTGGAGTAAGAGCACAAGTAAGCTCTTTCTAGATGTCGTTCTTCATATAGAAGTTAGAGAACTTATTTGAAAAAAACTTACCTCCATTGTCCGTTCTCAACTTCTTAATCTGCAAGCCAACTCGTCCCTCAAATAGATCCTTAAACTCCAAAAACAAATGGAACACGTACGAATTCTCCTTTATAAAGTACACTCAAGTGTACCTCGTGTAGTCATCAATCAACACCAACATGTATCTGCTGCCTCCAAGGCTGGCAGTGATGGTCGGACCCATCAGATCACCATGGATGCACTTCAATGGTGCTTTACACCCGGTCTATGACTTGCCAAACAGAAGGCGATCAGCCTTTCCATATTGACATCTCGCGCAGACATGACTGTCGCTGATGGATGACAACCTAGGCAAGCCTTTCACAAGGCTCCTTACCGTCATGGATTTCAACTTATCCATCCCGACGTGTCCCAGCCGCTCAAGTCAGATAGCTGCACTACCATTATCTCTCATCTGATCAACATAGGAACTTGTTGATGGCACAAACAAGTCCCTTACCCTTCTCCCTACATGAGCAACATCATCCTTTACCACTGACACGTTGCAGAGAAACTTCACTTTTGTTGGGTCAAACAGAACGTGATAGTCTGCGTCCACTGTGTTGGTCACTGAGAAGAGGTTTTTCTTCATGACCGATACATGATAGACACTCCTCAAGATGAGTGGACCCTTATAACTACCTAAATAAATGACACACTCCTTCTCAACTGCATGAACTGTACCATCACCAGTTATAATTGCTTCATTACCTGAGAACGTTTGTAGAGAGAGAACTTCGACTCGTCTCCGATGAGGTGGTGACCACACCCTGAGTCCACTATGCAGTCATCTTTATAGTCGATGGTGGATAAGGTATGAATACGCGTGCCCGTCATAAAGGCATTCCACCATCTGGCTTCCTCAGTACTAGAACTAGCTTACTCTTCATCTGCAACATGTCCCAGGTGCAGCTTGACTTTGCAGTCCTTCTTGAAATGATCTAGCTGGTCACACCTATAACACCTTAGCCCTTCCTTCTTCTTATAATCACGCTTAGGAGCATAACTCTTATCTTGCTGATATAAAGTTGAAGGGCTATCATCAGCAACAGACTTCTTCTTCTCCCATCTCTTCTTCTTCCCTATAAAGAGCGTGAAAGTGTAGGTTAGATCTGATATACTCTAGAGGGGGGTGATTAGAGTATGGTGCTCACTAAAAACTTTTTACAACTTTTGTTGTATTCCTAAGTGAACAGGGAAACAATTAAAATAAAGCAAGAATAGCAAATATCTAATCACAAAGCAATCACAGAGCACATCCAGAAACAAAAGAAAAGAGCAACCAGATGACACAAGGAGCTATAATGGTTCCCCAATCAATCTGGGTACATCCACTCTTCTACCACCCTAGGTAGGAATCCACTGTAGGATGAGTTGATCAGGTGTCCTGGGCTCCAATGAGCTTTTAATAAGGTGCTCAAAAACCAAACCTCAAGTCTTTTGGAAGGAGACATGCAACCAGAATAATTTTGAAGGGATTTAAAACCCTGTACAGGAATTGGTAAGAAGGTGATAGTGTCTTCTCTGTCAACAATCAGAGAGAAGACTTGTGGATTGATTGTAGCAGATCTTGATCCCCCTGAGATCTTGAATTGGTCAGGAATGCTGGAGAACTGCTTCAGGGTGATAGGTCTTCAAGGACCTAGAATGCCTGGACCAGAAATGCTTCAGGAACTTCTTTTGACAGAAAAGCTTGGTTGTCCTTTGAAGTGGTCCTGAGAATAGAGAGAAGAAGACTCTTGATTGAATTTGATTGTTCTTCTTCCTCCTCTTGAAAAGGTTCTCTGGTCAAGTCTGATTGCAGTCAAGAACTTTTGATTTTAGAATGAGTGTTCTTCTCTGCAATCTAAGAGTGTGTCTGTCTGATTATTTGTATTGCTTGCTGTACTGTGATTTTGTTACTCTATCACTACTTGATCCTTCTCTTTCTTCCTGTGTGTCTATATCTGACTGAGGAACATTCAAACTTTTGAATGTCGAGCAGTAATTGTAGTCGGCCTTGGAAAGAATCAGCAAACAATGACTTTCCTAAATGTCCCATGGAAAAACGGCATGTAATCATCCATAGTCAATGCGTGTTCTAACGGTAACATTCCGAGAAGATCTGACATTAAATGTTCAGGAATCATCGCCAAGAAACGGAACGGGAAACTTGAAGAAAACCTAGTCTGGATTCGTCGAACAAAGAACACAATTCGTCGAGCTGCACTTGTGTTTGTCGAGCTGAACTTGAGTTCGTCGAGCTGAGCTTGAGTTCGTTGAGCTGAGCTTGAGAAAGTTCGTTGACCAGACAATATTCATTAGTTGAACAGACACTCTTCATTATAAGACAGTATTCGTCGAGCTGAGAATCAAATTCGTCGAGCTGAGAAAAGTTCTGGACTTAGGAAAAATATCCTGCATCTGCTGAAATGCTGTGTCGACATAAGAGAGTGTCGACTGATATCCTGGTGTCGACACAAATCCTCTGGTGTCGACATAAGCTGGTGTCGACACAAATTCTCTGAGTCCAGAAATCGTCGAGTAGAGTATAGCATTCGTCGACCTGAGAAGCTGACTTTGTCGACCTGAGACACTGACAACTTGAGGTCCAAGTTCGTCGAGCTTAGAATATAATTCGTCGACCGAAGCATGAAGCTGAACTTAGAAAAATTTGAAGTTCTCCTGACTTTAGCTTGAAGTAGAAACTGAGTCTTCATCGAACAGAGAACACAGATCGTCTAGCTCAGCACTAAGAATAGTCTCACAATCGTCGAGCGCAGAACTCCTTTTGTCTAGCTGAGTTCGACGAACGTCGAACTCACTATACTTAGTCATGAAAACTTGTGAGTCTTGAGTCTCTGGTGGTCTTGTTGAAAGCTGGTCCATCTGGAGTTGAGCCTAAGGACTTAACCTAAACTCTAGGACACAAATTGACCCTGGCTATACAAGATGGGTCACATCCTAAGTCAGTGAACCTAGCCCAAATCAACTAGGGATCCAACAATCTCCCCCTATTTGGGTGAGGTCACTAACAGAGACACAAAATAGAAAAACAAAGCAAGAAAAGAGATATATCTGGCAGAGAATTATAACACATGCAACAGATATATATATATACACAGCTTTGTTTAAACAGATAGCATAGTCTGAAAAACAAAAACAGACAGAAATTGAAACAACAAGAAAATTACTTCTTTAGCTTCTTCTGCTGAGGTTTGTCTTCTGTTTTCTTTTCTCCTGGCTTCTGGAAAATAATTTCTCTCTTTGGATCTCGAGCTTAAGCTATTGTCATAGTCATGTCAGCTGCCCCAATAATATTCAATGATGTTGCTCTGGGGACAACTGCTTCTGGATGAAGTTTCATATTATCATCAACATTAAACAATTTGTTTCCTTTGTCAAACCTTTTCAGCTCTTCTTTTCTATACTTTGACATGGTTGATAATCCAGAGATATCTTTACCTTCAGCCTTGGCTTTATTTATCAATGATAGACCAATCAGCTCTTGGTACCTAGCCATTCTTGCAGTATTAGCAGTTTTTGGATCTTCAAAAGGAATTGGAGGAGTGAGAGGTCTCTTTGGACTTTCAGCTTTTTGAACTTCAGAACTTTGTTGCTGCTGCTGCTACTGCTCATGATGTTGACTTTGACTTCCTGAGGAGGATGGCCTCTGCTGGCTGCTTCCAGAAGATCTCCCTGATTGTCTCTGATATGTCTGCATTGGGGCAGATCTCTGGGAGCTAGAGCCACTGGCACCAACTGCTGGAGGAGGAGGAGGATCCTTCCTGTATCTGTGCACTGGAGGAGGGGAATATCTCCTTCTTCTCTTTCTATCTTTCTGTTGGTTCTTTGATAGCCACATCCATCCAGGCATCCCCTTATATGGAGTTACATTATGCAGAATATAGTAAGGGGTGTCTGCAGTGGGATTTGGTTTTGGAGCTGGAGGAGGAGGAGCCTTTCTCTTCTTTGAAAGCATCTTCTTTTTCTTAGAAACAGCATCTTCATCTGAGTCATCATCATCATCTTCTTCAGACTTAGAACCTTGAGGGATGTCATAAAGAGTATCCAAAGCTTTCAAAGCTTTATCAGAAATAACTGCTTTTTCTGGAGGAGGAGCAGAAGGTTCAGGAAAAGGGGTTTCAGCAACAAGATAAGAAGTAACTGTACAAGAATCAGAAACAAAAGAGACAGAGCTATCAGCTACCGCCTTATTCTCTTCTTCAATGTCAGCCTGAATAAACTCATCTAGAGTAGGCATTGGAGAGTCATCCATAACAAAATCTGGTGCTGAAACTGGCACTGAAGTATCTTCGGGAATGACCTATGAATTAGAAGCTGAGATGGAAGCTGAAGCTGAGAGAGCAAAATTATCACAGATTTGCTTAGCAACTGCTGGACTAGCTGGAGAGGTATATGGTACAATAGCCAAGCATGGCTTAGTAAAATCAGTTGGAAGAGATTGCATATATACAGTATCAAAGTTACTTAACAAAACAGATAAATTCACTGTTGGATTTAAATAGAAATCACCAACAGGAGTTATTTGTGCACCTGACTCATTCAAATCAATGTCAGTATCCATAAATTGAATTAACTCAATCATCTCAGAATCAAAATCTGACAAAGCTGCTGTATCCTCATCTGAATCTGTATCTGCTAGAGAGGGAACTGCTGCTGTGACTGCTGTTGCTGCTGCTGTATCTACATCTGCTGCAACTTCATCACTGAGCATCTCCCCCTGCCTGGGTTTAGGAATAGAGTATGGTTCTCACAAGAGGTGTAATGGCCTCTTGGATGAGAGATTTGATGAGAGGAGTGAGCAATGAGATGATGGTAGATGGATCAAATGGGGAAGGGGAAGAGAATGGAATGGGAGGAGGAATAACAGATGGAGTAGGTGCATCTGGTATAATTGTGTCTGAGGGTATGATGTAAGATGGAATGGTGGATAAGTGTGGGGGAAGAGGAGACTATGGAGGTGTAGAAATTATTGTCTCATGAGGGGAAGCTGGAGGAGTCGGTTGTTGATTAACTTGCAGAGGGGAAGATGGAGTGTTTGTCAGGTCAAGTGGTGGAGATGAAGGAGGAGTAGGTACATGAGGAGGCTTCTTTGGAGGAAGGGGTGCTGGAAGGGATGGTTGAGATGGAGGAACCTCTTCAGCAGGGTGGGAAGCGGCCTTTACAACCCTTGTGCTCTCTGAAGTTTGGAGGGAGGAGGAAGGAGCCTTTGAGGGCTTGGAGATAGTCCTCTCCCACCGGCCAAACAGAGCGCAAGTGAGGCGCTTGCTGGCGTTTATGAAGATGGTCGGGGAGACCATACATTCAGCAGCCTTCTCCTTCAGAAATATTCCCAATATTCTGCCAAAGCAGACTTCCTTCTTGCTGTTCTTCTTCTTGATCAATTCAAAGAAAACCTTACTCCAATCAACATGTCTCTTATTCACTACTGCACACATTATTACAAATTGGTGACGGGTAATATAGTCATGAGCAGAGTGCCTTGCCATCAGTATTTTTCCCGCAATGTCCTCCAGAAACTGGTAGGCGGCGGACAGTTGCTTGTTCAACAACTTATTAGGGTTGTTACCAGAATAACCCATCAATTTCAGCATATCATTGAATTCCTCAGAATCCATTTCCATGTTATCTTATCCGTTGATCAAACCAAATATCTCAGAAAGAACTGCGGGAGACAATGAAACAGCAGTACTCCCTATATTGCCTGTCAAAACATCATCCTCAGAAATTATAGATGTATAGACCCATTCTCGTATTTCAGTAGCATGTAGTTTACTGTGCCTGGTCATGAAATCCTTTAGATTAAGTTCTTCCAGTGCTTCGAAGATATACAGAAAGATGGGGTCCGAATGTTGAAAAGAATCGAAGTCCATATCGAATCCAGTATCAAATTTCATCGCAACCAAGGCTCCTGTGGGAATCGCCATTGACGACCTGCAAGAAAAATACAAAGAGAAACGGCGATCAAGAGCAAAGGAACTGAAAGCGCAGGACGGAGGTCGAAGAAAACCTAGATATAAGATTTTCAGAATATGAATCGACAAACTCCGTTCCACGAAAAAGAAAAATTCTTCGAACTGCGCTCGACGAAATAAATTATAAACAGATAATTCGTCGATCTCATCTAGAAGAATCGAAAACAGTTCGTCGAACTTCGTTCGACGAAATGTCTTCTAAAGTAAAGTTTGTCGATCTCCGGTCGACGAAGATTGTTTCCTCACATAGAGAATTCGTCGATCTCCATTCGACGAGAATCTCTCAAACTTTCCCTAATTCATCGAACTCCGTTCGACGAACTCTGGAAAATTCGTCGAATGCAGACAGAAACTAGGTTAACTCTTCTCCATTAATCATGCCCAGTTGATTAATAAAGAACAGATGAGTTTTCTCATCAAATGGCTTGGTTAAAATGTCTTCTCTCTGTAAATCAGTAGGAATATGGATTAAGTTAATTTTCTTTTTGTCTACATTATCTCTAATGAAATGATGTCTTATTTCAATATGTTTAGTCCTAGAATGGTGAACTAGATTTTGTGCTATAGCAATAGCACTAGTATTATCACAAAATAATGTTGAATTATTTAAGTTGACACCATAGTCTAAGAGTTGGTTTTGTATCCATAACATCTGTGAGCAGCAGCTACCAGCAGCCATGTATTCTGCTTCTGCAGTTGATGTAGACACAGATGTCTGCTTTTTACAAAACCAGGAGACAAGTCTCATACCAAGGAACTGGTAAGTTCCAGAGGTAATTTTCCTGTCCACTCTACATCCAGTATAGTCAGCATCTGAGTATCCAGTTAACTCAAACTCTGACTCTACAGGATACCAGAGTCCTAGACTAGGGCAACTCTTTATATATCTCAAAATTCTTTTTAGGAAAATAAGGTGAGATTCTTTAGGGTTCACTTGGAACCTAGCACAAAGTCATGTGGCAAACATTATATCAGGTCTGCTAGCTGTTAGGCATAATAGGGATCCAACAATTGCCCTATAATTTTTCTGATCCACAGGTTTCCCTGCTGCATCAGAATCCACAACAGCATTTGTAGCCATAGGGGTTTTCATCCCAGAAGCATTACCTATCCCAAACTTTTTGATAAGCTCTTTAGCATACCAAGCTTGGGAGAGGAAGATACCATCTGGGAGCTGCTTCACTTGGAGACCAAGGAAGTAGGAAAGCTCACCCATGCTACTCATCTCAAATTTAGAATGCATGAGGTCAGCAAACCTCTTGCACAATTTGGGATCAGTAGACCCAAAAATGATATCATCCACATATATTTGTACTAATAAAATTTTGTTCTTATGATGTCTAGTGAAAAGTGTTTATCGATGGTGTTGGGTACATTGGTTTAAATGTACCTGATTTGAAGAAGCCTCACCCAACTCAATGATATACATCAAAATGTATTTGATGTGCTTTTGAGTTACCTTGTGCAGGTTAAGTATTTGCAGGAAAGAAGAAAAGTTTCTAAGTCCATGTGTCGACACCCAGGGGAAAGTGTCGACACTTAAGAAGACTTGTGTCGACACCCAGGCAAGAAGTGTCGACACTTGGAGTCATTGTGACGACACCAGGGATGCTGAGTCGATACCAGACAGAAAGTGTCGACGCAAGGAGTTGTGTCGACACTCAGTAAAGAAAAGACAGTGAAGCTGTGTCGACACTTAGCAGTTGTGTCGACACCCAGAAAAACTGTGTCTACATCAGAAAGTGTCGACACTTGGAGGCTGTGTCGACACTCAACAAAAGCTAGCAGAGACTAAGTACAAGTGTCGACACCCAGAACAATGTGTCGACACACAACAAAAGAGTCAACACTTGAAGTAAGTGTCGACACCCTGAACAATGTGTCGACACTTAGCTGAAGACTCAACACTTGAAGAAAGTGTCGACACAAGGAGCTGTGTCGACACTTAGCAAAGATCGGCAAGTTCAAGAATATTCTAAGTACAAGTGTCGACACTAAGGGGATGTGTTATCGACACTCAGCTGAAGTCTCGACAGAAGAAGGATGTGTCGATACAAGGAGCTGTGTCGACACTCAACAAGTATCAACACTGAAGATATGTGTCGACACCAAGAATCAGTGTCGACACTTGACAGTTTCAACACATGAAAATGTGTTGACACAAAGGAGATGTGTCGACACTTAGAAGAATTCAGCAAAATACTGAAGTACAAGGACTTGTGTCGACAGACATTATCAGTGTCGACACATGAAGAAGAAGTAGTGTCGAGATACAAAATCTACAACACAAGGAGTTGTGTCGACACCTTGTAGACTAGTGTCGACACTTAGACAACTTGTGTCGACACTTGGTCTATAAGTGTGGACACTTATAGACAGAAAGTCTCGACACTTAAAGACAGTTACAGAATTTTCAAGAACTGACTGGATGACTTGACAGCTGCCATTCCAGCAGGTCTACAGCACCTGTCAGAGTTGTCAGAATTCAGTTATGAACCGGACCAGTCGGTTACCATGAAGAAGTCCTATAAATAGGCTTATGCTGTCTACAAAAAGAGTTGTTCAAAAGAGTTGTTCAAATTATTGATCAAGTATTCTACAAAGAAGATCTAGCTATTCCTTGAAGAATCAAGTGCAGATCAAAGAAGTTGGAGAGAGAGAGCTCCATCCAAGGAATCAGCTGTTGGAACCCAGATGAGAAGAAGGATTCAGATTGGTCTGAATCTTAAGAAGCAGAGATCAAGGATCAACTGCAGAGGAATCAGTCTTATTGTGTTCTACTTTCAAGAAGCTTTGAAGAAAGCCAAGTCAGATTGATTTTGTTGGGTATTGTATCCACAATGTACCTGATTTGCAGAAGCCCCTGGACAAGCTAAGGAGAATAGACTATGTATTTGATAAACTTTTTCAAGTTGTACTTGCAGTTTCTCCACGCTAAGTGCACACCAATATCAGGGTGCAGTAGGTCAATATACACGGATCTGCACGACGTAATCCCTCGTTGAGCATATCAGTGTGTTGGCCTATGTGCACTCTCTCTATTGGAGTGCACTTACTTTCAAGTACAGGGCCGCTCATATGCAAGAGAAGACAAGGAGCATGGAGGATCAAGGAGCAGCTCCTAGGTGGAAGACGAAAAATCGTCCAAGGCAGATTCGACGAGAATCACCAAGTGATTCTCGCCGAATCGGCGAGAATCACTTGGTGATTCTCGCCGAATCGACGAGAATCATCAATGATTCTCGCCGACTCCTTCTGGCCATCTCAATATGGTGCCAAGTAAGATTCGGCGAGAATCGCTTGTAATTCCCGCCGAACCAATTGTCATGCAGCCCATGGATACAAGTTGAATTCGTTGAGAATCGACAAGTAATTCGACGAGAATCACAATCGATTCTCGACGAATCGTCGAGAATCACTTGATGATTCTCGCCGATTCGTCGAGAATCGTCTGCGATTCTCGCCGATTTTTCCTTGGCGTTTTCTCAGTTAATTTCCTGAACCGGATTCTGTCTCAGCTAATTTCCTGAACCGGATTCTGCCGCAGTTTACTATCTGGACCGGGACTTGGGGGGTATCTCTGTGGGTCCCTCAAACGGTCTTATTAGGGGTAGCTACAGTATAAATACATGGGTATTTTGAACAGTGCGAAGACAGAAAAATACGCGAGCTCACGGAAACCCTAAAATCGCGAAATCCTTCCGCCGCCTCCGTCGCCGCTCGCGCAAGTCCGTCGCCACCGATAGATCTTCTTCCCGATCTCCGGCGACAGTAGCTTAGCAAGGCTTGAGTCTCACGCGTCTATCCAGAGATCCCTTGTCTCTCGATTTGTTGATCGGAAACACTTCCCATCCGAATCGATCGAGACGACCGATCCTCGTATGACCGTTGGTAGACCGAGCTTGCTTCGCATCGAAGTTTGGATCTCCAAGTTCAGCAGCTGCTCTTCTTCGTAGCCGCCGATCCCGAAGCTAGCCGCCGCTCGTGTGCCGCCGCCGGTTCCGGGGAGATCTTCTCCAAGCAAGACCAAGGTCGTAGACTCTTCATCGACTTCAAGAACACGTCGTCGACCAAAGAGGAACACCGGAGTCTCCAAGAGAAGTTTGTATCACGTGTACATTCTACCTTTATTTTATTGTAAAGGAACTTTTGTTCCGCGGTGTAAGGGTTGGGTGCAACCCGATTTGTGGGAGTGTTGACTCTCACGTGTGGAAGGGCTCCTTCCGTTAGTGAAGGGATTGGATTTCAATCCCGTTGGTGAAGTGACCGAGTTGTCCCTTGTTGGGGAGATAGGTCGAAGGGGGAAAGTGGATGTACCCAAGTCGGGGAACCACTATAAATTTGCTGTGTATTCTGTGTGCTGTGTTTGTTGTTTTTATTGTGCAGGTACATCTGTAAATTCCGCAAAAGAACCACACGTTACCTATTCCCCCCCCCCCCCCCCATAGGTACACATAGCCGACACTAGGTGGACTTTCAAGTGGTATCAGAGCGAGGTTCCTCAACAAAAAGGCTAACACCTTGAGGTGAATCCTGCCACTAGTGTCAACAAGGAGACATACATCTACCATGGACGGACTCAAGTACTCCGGCAAAATCCCAGTATGCAACAGACTCAACTTTCCTATCTGGAAGGAAAGAATCAGGTTCTACATGGAAGCAGTGGACCCTCGACTGTTCATGATCGTGCTGGAGGGACCTTATGTCCCCACTAAGGCCTCCACCATTGATCCCACCAAGAAAGTGCCGAAGACACTCTCTGAAATGGACAAGGATGAGATGGTTCTAGTGGGCCTTGACATGAAGGCTAGAAACATCCTGGTCAGTGCAGTTGATGACTCGATGATGCAAAACTTCAGCAACTGCAAGACAACTCAGGAGATATGGCAGTGTCTGATCATTCTGATGGAGGGCACAGATGAAGTAAGGGATGATCGGAGATCCCTCCTGAACCAGAAGTATGAGGCTTTCCGGCAAGGGCCTAAGGAAGAGATCGGAGTCACATACGAGAACTTCCTGAAGATTGTCAACGCCCTCAAGGGCTATGGAAGAGTGTTCACCAATGGTGAACTCAATGACAAATTCCTTAGGTCCCTGACTAAGGAATGGGACACAAAGATCTGCGCCATCAGAGAATTTGGCAGACTAGCAGAAACTGATCCTCAAATCCTGTTCGGGAAGCTGATGTCCTATGAACTTCAGCTGAACACCAGGAAGGCAGAGGAAGAAGCAGAGAAGGCTGCTGCAAAAGAAAAGACTGTGGCCCTAAAAGCCAGTCACTCCAGAAAAGGGAAGGGTGCGGTGTCCTACCGTGCCAGAAATAAGGAAGAAGAGGAGGACTCCGATCCATGCTCCTCCAGCTCAGAACTGTCGGAAGAGGATTTCTCCCTCATCACTCGAGAGTTCAAGAAATTCCTCAAGATGAGGAATCAAAGAAAGAGAGACGGCTCCTCTTCCAGACATCAGAAGAAAAACTACTCTTCTGACAGGTATGCATCTAAACCTAACAAACATCGTTCTTCTGATATTATTTGCTTTGGATGCAATAAGCCAGGTCACGTTGTGGCCAACTGCCATCAAAGCAAAAGAGATAAAGGGAAAGGAGAGGAGCTGAAATCCTCCAGAGATAAGAAGAAGGAGCGGAGCTATATCGCCAGAAGGCCAAAGACACTAAGTGAGTCTGATTCTTCAGACTCCAGTGATGATGAAGAAGCCTACTTCGGGCTGGTGGGTCGATCGGACTCAGAAGGAGAATGCCCCCCATTCACTGGGAAGGTAAAAACTCACACCCCTCTTTCCGACTCCGACTCTGATCCTGAGTCTCAGGATGATGAACCTGAGGATGGCCCTTCGGCCCGTGAAGCTGAGCTCCTCGACAAGTATGAGCTTCTGCTCAACACTTTTGACGAGTGTCGCAAGAGACTGAAGGCTGAGAAGAAGGAAGTAAGATTCCTTAAGGGTGAGTGTGTATCCCTAAGGGAAGAGGTCACTAGCTTGATCTCTCTCAGACAGGAGCACATTGACCTAACTTCAAAGCACTCAGAGTCTTTGAAGCTCCTTGATCTCAAGCAGGAGGAAGTCAACAGATTGGAAGAACTACTTGCGGCAGAAAGGAAGATCGTACAGAGCTTCTCTATGCCTAAAACAGTGCTTCCAGTCGTTGACACCTTCTCTGCTCAGGCCAAAGGAGCTGGCTTGGGGCATGTTGGGGCATCTGGTTCTTCATCTCGGAGAAACAAGAACCAGAGGAAGAATAAGGCCGCCAAGAAGGCCTCTGCTGATGAAAAGGGGAAGGCTCCTCTTAGTCCTGTTGCATTCAGAAAGCCTGGCTTTCCTTGCAACCAACATGACTTTGAGTCAACATATGGGCATCATTTCCGGCCCTCGGTTGCAAAGCCTAAGAGCCGGTATGAAGGTTGGAACTTCCCCCGGAACTTTGGGGAGAGTGCCTTCAAGGCACCTTATGAGGAGATCCACATAGGAAGTTATGGTCCGTTCTCTAGCGGCCATAATGGAAAGCAGGCGCCAAAAGTCAAGCCTGTTATTCAGAAGGTGACAACGTCATGTGACTGCCATCACCATGAGGCCTCCACCTCCAGATCCAAGGCCCCAGCTGTACCCGTTGTTCCCAGGGTAAGGCAGGAGCCTCGGAAGAGATACAACAGGTTCGACTGTTGGTGCTGTGGCAAAGTCGGTCACTTTGCCGTGGATTGTTGGTTTAATCCAAGGAACTACGAGACTCCCCATGTTAACAATGCGAGACCGACCACTCGTAGGGTTAACCAACCGAGGGGGAGTGTGCTAACCAGGAATCTAGGACCCAAGTTCGATTGGGTTCCTAAGGCAAATTAATTTTGTTTTGCAGGAATGTCCAAAGGCCACCAAAACGCCAATCTGGTATTTGGACAGTGGATGCTCCCGGCATATGACCGGGACAAGAAGCCTGCTGCGTGATTACACTCCAGTCGAGAATGGACCCAAAGTCATCTTTGGAGGGTTAGATCGTGGAGTCACCAGAGGTTATGGTATGATTTCCAACGGTATAATCTCTATCACCGACGTGGCTTATGTTGAAGGGTTAAACCATAACCTGATCAGTGTAAGTCAGTTATGTGATAAAGGTTATGACGTTAAGTTCTGCAAGGATAAATGTCTGATAATTTCACGTACCTCCTCTGAGACGGTATTATCAGGCATTAGGAGCAGAAATATCTTCTGCTTAGATTTTCTTAGTATAGATTCATCTACCCCCGTATGCCTTGTGGCAACAGGTAGTGCTTCTCTTTGTGAACAATGGCACAAGAGATTGGCACATATTAATTATAAGACAATTAGTATCCTATTTTCTAAGAATTTAGTAAGAGATGCTCCCAGTATCAAGTGCATCAAGGATAGCCCCTGTCATGCATGCCAGATGGGCAAACAGACCCGGGCTACCTTTAAGAGCATTGCAGACAAAGACTCTTCCCGATGTCTTTACCTGCTACATATGGACTTGTTTGGCCCAATGCAAGTTCATAGCTTGGGAGGCAAGTCATATACGCTAGTGATAGTTGATGATCACTCACGGTTTACATGGGTGTTCTTTTTGAAACGAAAGTCAGATACTTTTAACATCTTCACTAATTTTGTCAAGCAGGTTCAGAACGAATTTAACTGCTCCGTGGTCAAAATCCGAAGTGACCATGGAACAGAATTCGAATCTGGTGCTATGACAGAATTTTGTGAAGAACATGGTATCTTTCATGAGTTTTCCTCCCCGCGCACTCCTCAGCAAAATGGAGTTGCGGAGAGGAGAAATAGAACTCTCATTGAGGCCTGCACGACTATGTTGAAAGATGCTTCTCTCCCGGAATACTTCTGGGCAGAGGGTGTCAATACGGCATGTCATGTACAAAACCGAGCGTTGATCAACAAACATCATCGTAAGACGCCCTACGAGCTACTGAAAGGCAGGAAACCAACCATGTCCTACTTGAGGATCTTTGGTTGCAGATGCTATGTACTAAATAATGGGAAGTATCCGCGTACTAAATTCGGTGAAAAATGCTTCGAAGGCATATTCATGGGATATAGTTCCCATAGTCGGGCATATAGGGTCTTCAATAAGAAAACCTTAGTGGTAGAAGAATCAATAAATGTTGTATTTGATGAAGGAAGCTTGCTTAACAGCAATTCTTCCAGTTGTATTCTTGAAGAGGCAGGTGCTAGACTTGACCAGCTGAATCTGGATGAGACCCCTAAAGATGACGCACCCAAGTACGTCAAAGTTTCCACCTCCTCGTCATCTGAAAATGTTGAAGATCAAGATGGAACAAATCTTTTAGAAGAACGAGAAGCACAAGAAGTAGCTGAAGCTCCAGACGCCAGACTTCTAGAGCTCCGTCACGTGAGGGATCATCCTAGAGAACAGATCATCGGAGATCCTCGTGTAGGCGTCAGAACTCGAAGAGGTACAACTAACGAAGTATTGCATCTCAGCTTCCTGTCTCAGGTTGAGCCAAAGAAGTTCGACGAGGCGAACAAGGATGCAGCGTGGATTCTGGCCATGCAAGAGGAACTACATCAATTCGAACGCTGCAAGGTTTGGACGCTGGTTCCCAGACCATACAAGCAAAACGTCATTGGCACGAAGTGGATCTTCAGAAACAAGCTGGATGAACATGGTGTCATCATAAAGAACAAGGCCAGGCTGGTGGCTCAAGGTTACAGACAGGAGGAAGGGATTGACTTCGACCAGACCTTTGCACCAGTAGCAAGGCTCGAGGCAATCCGGTTGTTCCTGGCGTATGCTTCACACAAAGGATTCACAGTCTACCAAATGGATGTGAAATCGGCATTCCTGAACGGAGATCTGAAAGAGGAAGTATACGTCGCTCAACCCCCAGGTTTTGTCGATCCTACTCATCCCAATCACGTTTATTTTCTCAATAAGGCCTTATATGGGTTGAAGCAAGCTCCCCGAGCTTGGTATGAGACTTTATCTAGTTTTCTTCTTGAGAACAAGTTCTCCAGAGGTAAAATAGATAAAACATTGTTTCTCAGGGAAGTCAAAGGCAAGATTTTGCTGGTGCAAATCTATGTCGATGACATAATATTCGGCTCAACGGACAACAATCTTTGCAAAAAGTTTTCTAAACTTATGCAAGGAAAGTTTGAAATGAGCAGTATGGGAGAGCTCAAGTATTTCTTAGGCCTTCAAGTGAAACAGTCTGAGGATGGAATCTTCATCTCTCAGACGAAGTTCACAAATGAACTCCTTAAGAAATTCGGTATGGAGAGTGCAACCTCTATGAGGACTCCAATGGGATCCACCATGTCTCTAGATAAGGATGAGAAAGGTAAACCTTTCGATGACACCAAATACAGAAGCATCATTGGATCCCTGCTCTACCTTACTGCCAGTAGACCGGATATTATGTTCTCCACATGTATATGTGCCCGATATCAGGTGAACACTAAGGAATCTCACTATGTCGCTGCAAAGCGAATTCTAAGATACCTTAAAGGTACTCCTAATCTTGGCTTGTGGTACCCGAGGAACAATGATGTCGAGCTAATAGGCTTTTCAGATGCTGATTTTGCAGGGAGCAGGGATGACAGGAAAAGCACCTCCGGGACGTGTCAATTCCTCGGCCGGAGGCTTATCTCATGGAACAGCAAGAAACAAAATTGCGTTGCAACCTCCACTGCAGAGTCAGAGTATATCTCGGCAGGGAGCTGTTGCGCACAACTTCTTTGGATCAGAAATCAGTTGGCCGACTACAACCTTCAGTTCAAGGAAGTTCCAATGTACTGCGACTCCTCCAGTGCAATTGCCATTGCCAACAATCCGGTGTCGCACAGCCGAACGAAGCATATTGAAGTACGCTACCACTTCATTCGGGAGCACGTGGAGAACAAGGATATCTCTCTCTGTTATGTCCCCACGGACAAGCAGATTGCTGATATATTCACAAAGCCCCTAGACGAGGCCAAGTTCAATCTTTTCAAGACTGAATTGGGAATGCTCAACTATGAGGAGTGAAGACTACAGAAGCTCCAGGCTAGTGCAAGAACCGAGGGGGAGCAAGGAACTCCGCGTGCGTACAGCTGCAAGAACTGAGGGGGAGCAAAAAGTCAATCGCTACAGACCCCGCTTTGTAGAAGCCAAAAAGGGGGAGTTTACCCTCTCGGGGTCAAGGCTAAGGTGTGGCTCCAGCTTGCTCCCAAGAAAGCGGTATTGGTAAGGGATAACTCCACCCAATGTTAAGTTTATGAATTTCATTTGCTTTCATTTTCATTCGCTCCATTCACCTTAGCTTGTAGGGTTTAGGCTTCTTCAAATAGGGGGAGATTGTTGGGTATTGTATCCACAATGTACCATGATTTGCAGAAGCCCCTGGACAAGCTAAGGAGAATGGACTATGTATTTGATAAACTTTTTCAAGTTGTACTTGCAGTTTCTCCACGCTAAGTGCACACCAATGTCAGGGTGCAGTAGGTCAATATACACGGATCTGCACGACGTAATCCCTCGTTGAGCAGATCAGTGTGTTGGCCTATGTGCACTCTCTCTATTGGAGTGCACTTACTTTCAAGTACAGGGCCGCTCATATGCAAGAGAAGACAAGGAGCATGGAGGATCAAGGAGCAGCTCCTAGGTGGAAGACGAAAAATCGTCCAAGGCAGATTCGACGAGAATCACCAAGTGATTCCTCGCCGAATCGGCGAGAATCACTTGGTGATTCTCGCCGAATCGACGAGAATCATCAATGATTCTCGCCGACTCCTTCTGGCCATCTCAATATGGTGCCAAGTAAGATTCGGCGAGAATCGCTTGTAATTCCCGCCGAACCAATTGTCATGCAGCCCATGGATACAAGTTGAATTCGTTGAGAATCGACAAGTAATTCGACGAGAATCACAATCGATTCTCGACGAATCGTCGAGAATCACTTGATGATTCTCGCCGATTCGTCGAGAATCGTCTGCGATTCTCGCCGATTTTTCCTTGGCGTTTTCTCAGTTAATTTCCTGAACCGGATTCTGTCTCAGCTAATTTCCTGAACCGGATTCTGCCGCAGTTTACTATCTGGACCGGGACTTGGGGGGTATCTCTGTGGGTCCCTCAAACGGTCTTATTAGGGGTAGCTACAGTATAAATACATGGGTATTTTGAACAGTGCGAAGATAGAAAAATACGCGAGCTCACGGAAACCCTAAAATCGCGAAATCCTTCCGCCGCCTCCGTCGCCGCTCGCGCAAGTCCGTCGCCACCGATAGATCTTCTTCCCGATCTCCGGCGACAGTAGCTTAGCAAGGCTTGAGTCTCACGCGTCTATCCAGAGATCCCTTGTCTCTCGATTTGTTGATCGGAAACACTTCCCATCCGAATCGATCGAGACGACCGATCCTCGTGTGACCGTTGGTAGACCGAGCTTGCTTCGCATCGAAGTTTGGATCTCCAAGTTCAGCAGCTGCTCTTCTTCGTAGCCGCCGATCCCGAAGCTAGCCGCCGCTCGTGTGCCGCCGCCGGTTCCGGGGAGATCTTCTCCAAGCAAGACCAAGGTCGTAGACTCTTCATCGACTTCAAGAACACGTCGTCGACCAAAGAGGAACACCGGAGTCTCCAAGAGAAGTTTGTATCACGTGTACATTCTACCTTTATTTTATTGTAAAGGAACTTTTGTTCCGCGGTGTAAGGGTTGGGTGCAACCCGATTTGTGGGAGTGTTGACTCTCACGTGTGGAAGGGCTCCTTCCGTTAGTGAAGGGATTGGATTTCAATCCCGTTGGTGAAGTGACCGAGTCGTCCATTGTTGGGGAGATAGGTCGAAGGGGGAAAGTGGATGTACCCAAGTCGGGGAACCACTATAAATTTGCTGTGTATTCTGTGTGCTGTGTTTGTTGTTTTTATTGTGCAGGTACATCTGTAAATTCCGCAAAAGAACCACACGTTACCTATTCCCCCCCCCCATAGGTACACATAGCCGACACTAGGTGGACTTTCAGATTTTAGCTGAGTTCTTCCAAGAACTCATCAAGAATCTCACAACTTATCTCTCTTTTATTTAAGTTGTTGAGTTTATACATTTTGTATTCATTATAACTTGTAGGATCTTTAGGGATCTGAGATTGTAAGCCTGAAATTATAAAGGCTGAGGGTAGGAGAGTTAAATCTCTGAGTGTAGGCCTTGGTGGCTGAGTGTAGGCCTTGGTGGCTAAGTGTAGGCCTTGGCGGCTGAGTGTAGGCCTTTGTGGATGAGTGTAGTCTTTGTGGAAAAGCTGAGTTGTAGGGCCTTGGGCCTGAGGTGTAGGAGCCTGTTTTGGGTTCTGAGTTAGTGAAGGAGTTTGGCTGAATCTAGTACACTGCTAGATAGGCGAAGGGGGAAAGTGGATGTACCCAAAGCTTGGGGAACCACTATAAAACTCTGTGTCTACTGTGTGTTTGTGAAATGTTGTGATTGCTACTTATGTGCTGTGATAAATTAGATATAAGTCTGCGATATTATCTATTTGCTGCCTATAAAGTTAAAAAGATTCAAGTCACCTATTCAGCCCCCCCCCCCCCCCCCCTCTAGGTGCTTAGGGACAATATCTTTCAAGTGGTATCAGAGGGAGGTTCCTCAAAAAGGACTAACAGTCTGAGGAGATCCTGTTGGCAGTTTCAGGTTAAGTCAATTACAGATTCAAGAAAATCAAGAACCATGGGTTCCACTAAAAATCACAAGGAATTGGGATCCATGAAACTACCTATATGTAGGAAGGAAATCTTTGGCATATGGAAGGAAAGGGTGAGGCTGTTTATGGAAGCCTCAGACCCTAGGATTTATATCACAGTAAAGGAAGGGCCATATGTGCCCATGAAGGTGTCAGTCTTGGATGCAAATAAAAGAACACCAAAGGATTTCTCAGAAATGACAAAGGATGAAATTGTTCTAGCCACTATAGATAAGAGGGCTCAGAACATCATAGTGAGTGCCATAGATGATGCAACTTTTCAGAATCTAATACACTGTAAGACAGCCAAAGAGATGTGGGATACTCTTATTATGTATATGGAGGGTTCTGAAGAAGTAAGGCAAGATAGAAAACCCTTGCTCAATCAAGAGTATGAAAGTTTTAGACAAGGAAAGGGTGATAGCATAACTGAGTGCTATAAGAAATTCTACAGAATTGTGAATGAACTCATGTCCTATGGCAGAGAGTTCAGTAATTATGAACTAAATGATAAGTTTCTAAGGTCCCTAACTAAAGATTGGGACACCAAGATCTGTGCCATTAGAGAAATGGCTAAGTTGGCAGAAATTCCTCCACCTACACTATTTGGCAAACTGCTGTCATATGAAATGCAGTTGACAGTGAGGAAAGAAGAGGAGAAATCCACAAGAAATGAACACAAGGAAATAACAGTGGCCTTTAAATCAGAAGCCCCAAGAAGGTACAGATGTAAGTCACCTTCTCCACCTCTAAAAGCAGCTGATTTTGAGTTAGATGAGTCAGCAAGTACAAAGTCTGAAAGCAGTGAAAGTGATAAGTACTTTGCTGCCTTCACTAGACATTTTCAGAAATTCTTAAAGAAGAAACAGTGGAGGACAAGGCCTTCAACATCACAGGGAAAGGAAGACTCTTATCAGAAAAAGAAGTCTTCAAAGAAAGACAGGAAAAAGTCTAAGTCTAGCAAAGCTACACTATCAAAAATTGTGTGTTATTGCTGTAATAGACAAGGTCATGTGATAGTAGATTATCCAGAGAAGAGGAAGGAGTCTAGTGACAAGAAAAAGACTCTATATAAGGGCAAGAAAGAAAAGTCATTTGTTGTCAAAAAGGAGAAGACCCTGTCAGATATCTCTTCATCAGAAACTGAGTCAGATGCTGAGGCATATATAGGGTTGTTTGCTGAAGAAGAAGAAGAAGAGTTCATGCAGATTATGAATTCTATATATGAACAAGAAGACTGTCAGTGCCAAGGACTGATGGCATTGACTGAAAATGACAAAATCCTGGAGCAGCCAGGACCTAGTAAGGTACAAAGTTCAACTTTAAGTTCAGTTTCTTGTGCCAGTACAGAATCAGATTCATCATCATCAAATGATGAGAGTGCATCTGAGTCTGAAGCAGATATTCATCAGTTGATAGATGAATACAAGGTTCTGTTGCAAGCTTACAAGAAGAGCAAGTCCCTAGCCAAAAGTCAGGCAAAGGAAATTGCTAATCTTAAAGCTGCTGCAACTGAGTTTGAAAAGTCATTTGATCAAAAGCTTAATGAGATAGCCAGACTGAAGCACATCACTGTGATTCAGATGGGAACTATATCATTTAAGAATGATCAAATCAAGAGTCTGGAGATTAATCTTCAGAGGGAGAAGGGCTTAGTTGCTAGGTTTTCTAAACCTAAGTCAGTTTTACCCATAATTGATGAATTTGTTCATCACAAAGGCAAGGCTGGACTGGGTTTTATTAAACCTGCAAGGACTATCCAGTCCAAGTCCAAGGGCAAAGCCCCAACACTCAATAAGCCAGCTGTGGATAAAATAGCTAAGACTGTACCTAAGCAAAGGTACAATAAGTTTGAGTGTTGGTGCTGTGACAAAGTTGGCCACTTTGCAATGGACTGTTGGCACAATGCAAGTGCCAAAGTGAGTAGCAAATTGCCTGTTGGAAAACCAGCAGGTAGCTTTGTCAAGATGCAAACTAACAAGTACCAAGGACCCAAGAATTCTTTGGGTTCTAAGGTTCATTAATCTGTTTTGCAGGTAAGTCCAAGTGGCCATGCCCCTATATGGTACTTGGACAGTGGATGTTCCAGACATATGACTGGAACAAAGGGATTACTAAGGGACTACATTCCAATCAAAGATGGTCCAAAAGTCACCTTTGGTGGTTCTGAAAAAGGAATCATCAAAAGGTTTGGTAACATTTCTAGTAACTTAGTTACCATTACTCAAGTGGCTTATGTTAAAGGGTTGAAACACAACCTAATAAGTATAAGTCAATTAAGTGATGTAGGGTATGACATCTCATTTGTTAATAATGGTTGTCATATCAAGAGGTCAACTGATCAAGAGATCATTTTGACTGGCTATAGAAAGAGGAATGTCTATTGCTTAGACATTTTGTGTGAGACCAATGGTTCTCAAGTGTGTCTTGTAGCTGATGAGACAATCTCTCATTGTGTCAAATGGCACAAGAGGCTAGCTCATCTAAACTACAAGACACTTGGCAAACTCTTTAGCAAAGAGTTAGTGAGGAATGGTCCTCAAGTTAAGTGTGTTAAAGATGGTATTTGCTCAGCTTGTCAAAAGGCAAGCAGACTAGAGCCACCTTTAGAAGCATAGAAAACAAAGATGCTGTGAGGTGTTTATACCTCTTGCATATGGATCTCTTTGGTCCAATGCCAGTTCACAGCCTAGGTAGGAAGGTCTATACCTTTGTAGTTGTAGATGACTACTCAAGGTTTTCCTGGGTGTTCTTCTTAAGACAGAAATCTGAAACACCTAGTGTCTTCTATAGCTTTGTCAAGCAAATTCAGAATGAAGTAAATAGTACAGTGGTCAAAATAAGAAGTGACCATGGTACTGAGTTTCAGTCTGATAGCATGACAAAACTATGTGAAGACTTTGGGATATTTCAAGAGTTTTCTTCACCAAGAACAGCTCAGCAAAATGGCATTGCTGAGAGGAAGAATAGAACTTTGATTGAGGCTGGTAGGACCCTATTAAGTGATACATCACTACCAGAATACTTCTGGGCTGAAGCAGTCAATAATGCATGCCATGTTATTAATAGGGCTACCATAACTAAAGGCCTCAACAAGACCCCCTATGAGGTTGTGAAGGGCAGGAAACCAAACCTATCCTACTTCATGATCTTTGGTTGTAAGTGCTTCATACTTAACAATGGAAAGTCTTACTTGACTAAGTTTCCTGCCAAGTCCCAAGAGGGAATTTTTGTTGGGTACAGCAACAACAGTAAGGCTTATAGAGTCTACAACTTGTCTACTCAAGTTGTAGAAGAAACTGTACATGTAGTATTTGATGAGACTAAACTTATTAACAATGAGTTGTCTAGTAGTGTATGCAGCCCCACAGGTTTAACAAAGAAGATGGACAAGCTCACTCTAGAAGAAGAATCTACTGCAAGACAGCAAGTAGAAGACAGTGGTTGTTGTCCAGGGGGAGTACTACATGTACCAAATGCAGAAGAAGTACAAGGAGTACAGCAAGATGATGAAACTGAAGAGGTTCAACCAGAAGTCAGGATGCCTCTAGCCAATAGGCATCTTAGAGATCATCCAGTAGAGCAGATCATTGGTGATCCAAGACAAGGGGTACAAACAAGGAGCAGAAACCTGAATGCAGCAGTCTACTCCAGCTTTCTATCCCAAGTTGAACCTAAGAAGTTTGAAGAAGCCATCAAAGACCCTCTTTGGATTGAGGCTATGCAAGAAGAACTCAATCAATTCAAGAGATGCAAGGTCTGGGAGCTTGTTCCTAAACCTAAAGACCACAATATAATTGGAACCAAGTGGATCTATAGGAACAAGATGGATGAACAAGGAGTCATCATTAAGAACAAAGCAAGACTGGTTGCTAAAGGATATAGGCAGGAAGAAGGTATTGATTTTGATCAAACCTTTGCTCTAGTAGCCAGACTGGAAGCCATAAGGATGTTCTTGGCCTATGCAACCTATCAAGGATTCAAAGTTTACCAAATGGATGTCAAGTCAGCATTTCTAAATGGTAATCTTAAAGAAGAAGTCTATGTGGAACAACCCTCAGGTTTTGTTGATTCAACTCTACCTAATCATGTCTATAGACTTAGGAAAGCTTTATATGGGTTAAAGCAAGCCCCTAGGGCTTGGTATGAAACCCTGTCTAGTTTCCTCATTGAGAATAAGTTCTCAAGGGGGAAATAGACAAGACTCTATTCCTTAGGGAATCTAGAGGCAAAGTAATACTAGTCCAAATATATGTAGATGACATTATATTTGGGTCTACTGAAAGTAGCCTTTGCAAAACGTTTGCAAAGCTAATGCAAGGTCAATTTGAGATGAGTAGTATGGGAGAGCTAAAGTTCTTCTTGGGTGTCCAAGTAAGACAGACTGAGAGTGGTTTATCCATATGCCAGTCCAAGTTCACCCTAGAACTCATAAGGAAGTATGGTATGGATTCATCCAGCACCATGAAGACTCATATGGGGTCAAGTATGTCTCTTAGCAAGGATGATGCAGGGAAGCCTGTAGATGAAACCTTGTATAGAGGGATAGTTGGATCCCTATTATACTTGACTGCAAGTAGACCAGATATCATGTATGCTACATTTGTCTGTACTAGGTATCAAGCCTGCCCTAAAGAGTCTCATTTGACTGCAGTCAAAAGGATATTGAGATATCTAAAGGGCACTCCTTATCTAGGCCTCTGGTACCCTAGGAATGGGGACTTTAATCTAACAGGTTATTCAGATGCAGACTTTGCAGGATGCAAAGAAGACAGAAAAAGCACTACTGGAACCTGTCAATTCCTAGGTGGGAGACTGATTTCTTGAAGTAGTAAAAAGCAAACAAGTGTGGCTATCTCCACTGCAGAATCAGAATATGTGGCTGCAGGAAGTTGCTGTGCTCAACTTCTGTGGATACAATATCAGCTTGAGGACTATGGATTTCAGGTAAGTAGAACTCCACTCTTCTGTGATTCTACTAGTGCTATTTCAATAGCCAATAATCCTGTATCCCATAGTAGAACAAAACATATTGAAATTAAATATCATTTTCTTAGGGAGCATGTAGAAAGAGAAGATATTTTACTTGAATATGTTAAAACTGATAATCAACTAGCTGATATGCATACTAAGCCCCTAGAAGAAGCTAAGTTCAATAGGTTCAAAATTGAACTAGGAATGATAAACTTAGAGTAAGTTTATAGTATTGGAAATTGGCTAAGTAAAAAGGTGTCGACACATAGAGATTTCTGTGTCGACACAGTAAGTAGGTGTCGACACTTCAGGAAAAAGGTGTCGACACATCTAGGAAGTTAGTGTCGACACTTCAGAATATTAGTGTCGACACATGACAAGTTGGTGTCGACACAACCAAGGTGGTGTCGACACATAGTGTTTACTCAGAATTATCTAAGTAAAGTCTCGACTAAATGTCGAGTTAAGTGGTGTCGACACATAAATAAGTGTCGACACATATAATCTGTTGACTAAACTTGTGTCGACATGTATGTGTCGAGACATTATAAGTCAGTGTCGACACTTATTGTCAGTGTCGACACAATTTAAGTTGGCTGCCCGCCTTTTCATCTTCAAAATTAGAAAGGTATAAATAGGGTTTTGCCTTTGTCTGTCGACACACTTTCAAAAGTTTCGAGACCAAAACTTCTGTGTCGACACCTCTCTTCTCTCAAGTCAAATTCATCAAACCCTAATGGCACCAAAGCTTGAGGAGAACGTCAATGAAGGATACGAACTGGTGCGCGACGCATTTGGAGATGCTGACAAGGAAATCAAGAATGTTATAACCCTAGTTGCAGTCTCGGGATTAGAATTTCTTGTTTCTGAGCCAACAAAAATCTGGAAAAAGGAAGTTCTGGAATTCCTCAATGGAGCTAAGGTCGACGAATCTGGATTCAAGATCAAATCCAGGTGAAGGTTTCACCTAAAAGTCTGAGGAAAGTATTACATCTACCAAGAACAAAAGAAGAAGATGAGGTTACTGCTTCCAAGACCAGGGAAGCTCTAACATGGTGTGGTCTAGATTCTAAGATGAAGATTGGATCAGTGTTTCTTAAAAAGGGCATGAACAATCAAGGGAAATTCCTTTCTGAGATTGTTGGCAAAGTACTATTAAGCAAGCCAGGAGGGCATGATAGGATATCTGCCTCAATGTTCAGCATTATGATCAGGATTATCTTCACTTTGCAAACTGATTGGTCTGTAATAGTTCTTGAGAAGATAAAGGAAAGCTTGAAGAAGCCCAATCTGGGCAGGATCATAAGTCTATACCTAGCTGGTACCATACCAGAGGTTATGCAACAAGCTGCTGGAAGCAAAATCAATCACATGAGAAAAATGGATATGAGAATTTTCTCCAGATGGGACAAGGTGTTGACTAAGGAGATGCCAACCCCTGAGAAGATAATTTCTGAAAAAGTATCACCACCAAAGAAGAAGAGGAAAGTTGCTCCAATGGCTCAAGTGTCCACTAGTAGCTCTGACAGTGAAGAACAAGTTGTCTTCACACCAGATGAGAATGAAGAAGGACCTGTTGTAAAATCTTCAGCTCCTCAAGATGTTGCTGAGATTCAGGGGGAGCTACCTCAAGCTAGCCCCATATACAAGGATCACATCCAGGGGGAGTCTCTAGTTGTAGAAGAACCAACTACACTAGAAAGTGAACAAGCAACCAACACAATACTAGAGGTAATCACTGAACTAAATGCTTTAGATTTTCCTATAGAGGATACTGATTTGTCTGATGTTCATCAGCAAACTCAGCTGGATAGCCAAGTCCCAGATGCTGTCATGGAAGACACATCTGTTGAAGTTGTAGTTACTGATCCAGTGGTTGAAGAGACAAGACTTTCTCCAGCTCATTCACCACAAGAGTATACAATGGAAGATTTATTTCTAAATCTGGATCAACAAGACTTTGACAAGGACAATGATGCTGCTGAGGGAGAAAATGCTCCAGTTGAGGGGGAGCAAGTATTATTTGTTGAAGAGCCTGCAAGGCATGAGACTGTCAAGCCCTAACCTGTTGAAGAACTCCCAAAAGAAAGGGTTGAAATTGCTAGCTCCTCAGCTTCTGAAGATGAGGAGGCTACCAGGGCTAAGAAGCAGAAATTTCAGGTATTCAGGAGAAGGAGTCAGAGTTACAAGAAGGCATTACAAACCATAACACCACATCCTATAGTTCAGCCAGCACCATCAATTGATTATAGTGCACTGATGGTTGCTATGCAGATTAAACTGGATGAGCACAGGCAGGCAATAGAGAAATATGTGGATGAAGGGCAGAAGTCTCTCCAATTTGATCTAGCCCTGGACATAAAATCTATCAGGTTTGAAATGAACCAAAATAAAAATGAGATGACTGAATGTTTCCACAAGGGTGGAAATGTAGTAGTGTACTTGGCAACACATCAAGAAAAGATAAAGGCACAAGTTGATGACATGGCTGTGAAGCAAGGTTATGTTCTTGAAAATCAGATAAGAATGAATGACAATCTTACTGCATCTCACAATGCAATAGTCACAGAACTGAAGAATCTAGCTGCAGGGCAGACTCCAGCTATAGCAAAGGCAGATTTTGACAAAGTATTCCTAGAAGAAATCACTGCTCTTAAGACTGCCATCCAAGATTCTCAAAAGTTGATAACTAACAAACTCCAAAGGTTAAAACCTTTCTTTAAAGATGGAGTTAATTTGAGTGTTAGTCAAGGCAAGCTCTGATCATGTCAAGTGGATATCTAATTCCATCAGAGCTACACTGGGTTATCCTCCTCTTTGTGATGATGACAATGTTGCTGAATCTAGCATTCATCCTGCATATTTAGGAGGGGAGCAACCAGAAGTGGCTCAAGTTACTTACCCTCCTCCAGATTTTGACATGATTCATGCTGACATACAGTCCATGTATAGCCCACCAGGGGGTAAGGACAATGTCATTATTGAAAAAGTTGTTCAGCCAATATCTGAAGCTATGCAAGAGGCACTGCAGAAAGAAGAAGAGATAAGATTGTCTAAGAAGAGGTTTAGGGAACAAGCTGAACAAAGACCATATTTTGAGCAATGGAGCCCTACCTCAAGAAATATCATTTTAACTGCCTGGAAAGCTGCCAAAGATAATGTGCATGACAGGAATAAATGGTTTTCTGAGGCTGAATGGAGAAAACATGAAACAAGGCAGGAGGCCATAGTTCAATATAGAAGGAAGGCCAAGATGGAAAAGCTACCTCCTACTGCCCAGGAGCCTAGCAAGTACTTTCCAAAGCCATATCATTATTTTGAAAGGCAAAAGATTAAGGCTGAGGAACTTAAGAAGAAAGATCTGAAAGGCAAGAAGCCTGCTGATGCTGAAGTTGCTGAAGCTCCTGTTCAAGCCAGAGTTCAAGCTGGAAAAGGAATAGTCATTAAGGAGGCTGAACAGAAATAGCCTAGAAAATTTCTTAAGTTTACTATGTATTCTTTTGATATAAAACATTCTGTAAACTTTAGAATTTTGTATATGACAAAGTATTGGAACAATGTTTTGTGTGATAAATTTGTTGTGTAATAAATTTGTTTCATACTTGTTCTGTGATGATGTCTATGTATACATGTGTGATTGATACATGTTTATGTTTACCATGCTATACATAATCCTGCTTTACATCATTTTGTAATTTTATTATAAATGGTGTATATCATTGACTAAGGGTTATGACTTCTCCAAATAGGGGGAGATTGTTTGGTACATTGGTTTAAATGTACCTGATTTGAAGAAGCCTCACCCAACTCAATGATATACATCAAAATGTATTTGATGTGCTTTTGAGTTACCTTGTGCAGGTTAAGTATTTGCAGGAAAGAAGAAAAGTTTCTAAGTCCATGTGTCGACACCCAGAGGGAAAGTGTCGACACTTCAGAAGACTTGTCTCGACACCCAGGCAAGCAGTGTCGACACTTGGAGTCATTGTGACGACACCAGGGATGCTGAGTCGACACCAGACAGAAAGTGTCGACACAAGGAGCTGTGTCGACACTCAGTGAAGAAAAGACAGTGAAGTTGTGTCGACACTTAGCAGTTGTGTCGACACCCAGAAAACCTGTGTCTACATCAAAAAGTGTCGACACTTGGAGGCTGTGTCGACACTAAACAAAAGCTAGCAGAGACTAAGTACAAGTGTCGACACCCAGAACAATGTGTCGACACACAACAAAAGAGTCAACACTTGAAGTAAGTGTCGACACCCTGAACAATGTGTCGACACTTAGCTGAAGACTCAACACTTGAAGAAAGTGTCGACACAAGGAGCTGTGTCGACACTTAGCAAAGATCAGCAAAGTTCAAGAATATTCTAAGTACAAGTGTCGACACTAAGGGGATGTGTCGACACTCAGCTGAAGTCTCGACAGAAGAAGGATGTGTCGACACAAGGAGCTGTGTCGACACTTAACAAGTATCAACACTGAAGACATGTGTCGACTCCAAGAAGCAGTGTCGACACTTGACAGTTTCAACACATGAAAATGTGTCGACACAAAGGAGATGTGTCGACACTTAGAAGAATTCAGCAAAATACTGAAGTACAAGAACTTGTGTCGACACACATTATCAGTGTCGACACATGAAGAAGAAGTAGTGTCGAGATACAAAATCTACAACACAAGGAGTTGTGTCGACATCTTGTAGACTAGTGTCGACACTTAGACAACTTGTGTCGACACTTGGTCTATAAGTGTCGACACTTATAGACAGAAAGTCTCGACACTTAAAGACAGTTACAGAATTTTCAAGAACTGATTGGATGACTTGACAGCTGTCATTCTAGCCGGTCTACAGCACCTGTCAGAGTTGTCAGAATTCAGTTATGAACCGGACCAGTCGGTTACCATGAAGAAGGCCTATAAATAGGCTTATGCTGTCTACAGAAAGAGTTGTTCAAAAGAGTTGTTCAAATTATTGATCAAGTATTCAACAAAGAAGATCTAGCTATTCCTTGAAGAATCAAGTGCAGATCTAAGAAGTTGGAGAGAGAGAGCTCCATCCAAGGAATCAGCTGTTGGAACCCAGCTGAGAATAAGGATTCAGATTGGTCTGAATCTTAAGAAGCAGAGATCAAGGATCAACTGCAGAGGAATCAGTCTTATTGTGTTCTACTTTCAAGAAGCTTTGAAGAAAGCCAAGTCGGATTGATTTCAGCTGAGTTCTTCCAAGAAATCATCAAGAATCTCACAACTTATCTCTCTTTCATTTAAGTTGTTGAGTTTATACATTTTGTATTCATTATAACTTGTAGGATCCTTAGGGATCTGAGATTGTAAGCCTGAAATTATAAAGGCTGAGGGTAGGAGAGTTAAATCTCTTAGTGTAGGCCTTGGTGGCTGAGTGTAGGCCTTGGTGGCTGAGTGTAGGCCTTGGTGGCTGAGTGTAGGCCTTTGTGGCTGAGTGTAGGCTTTGTGGAAAAGCTGAGTTGTAGGGCCTTGGGCCTGAGGTGTAGGAGCCTGTTTTGGGTTCTGAGTTAGTGAAGGAGTTTGGCTGAATCTAGTACACTGCTAGATAGGCGAAGGGGGAAAGTGGATGTACCCAAAGCTTGGGGAACCACTATAAAACTCTGTATCTACTGTGTGTTTGTGAATTGATGTGATTGCTGTTTATGTGCTGTGATAAATTAGATATAAGTCTGTGATATTATCTGTTTGCTTCCTATAAAGTTAAAAAGATTCAAGTCACCTATTCACCCCCCCTCTAGGTGCTTAGGGACAATATCTTTCATATGGTTCCTCTTGTAAATTTATGCTCTAAAAGAAAGTTTGCTAAGGTCTCATACCAAGCTCTTGGAGCTTGCTTTAAACCATAGAGATCTTTATGCAATTTAAAAACAAAAGAGGGTTGAGTTGGAGAGATAAAACCTGGAGGTTGTTCTACATAAACCTCTTCTTGAAGTACTCCATTCATAAATGCACTTTTGACATCCATCTGGTAGACCTTGAATCTCTTGTGAGCTGCATAGGCAAGGAATATTCTTATGGCCTCTAACCTTGCAACATGGGCAAAGGTTTGGTCAGAATCAATTCCTTCCTCTTGCCTGTAGCCTTGAGCAACAAGCCTAGCCTTGTTCCTCACTATGTTGCCTTGAGCATCCAACTTGTTCCTGTAGACCCATTTGGTTCCAATAACTGGGTAGTTATGGGGTCTTGGAACCAAATCCAAAACTCTACATCTCTCAAGCTGATTTAGTTCCTCTTGCATTGCAATGATTCAGTGGGGATCTTGCTCAGCTTAATGGATGGTGAGAGGTTCAATTAAGAGAGAGAAAACAGGCATGCATCAAGTCTTGGTTGAGTTGATGTCTTGTCTGTACACCTACTGAAATGTATCCAATCACTTGGGATCTGGGGTGATCTCTAAGTGTGATAAGATCAGTTGGTGGAGTTGGTTGGGCAACAACTTCTGTGTTTAATTCCTCTTGGGGAATGATACTAGCTGTTGAGGGAAGTTCAGCCACTTCCTCTTGACTTTCCTCTTCACTATCTTCAGCAATCTGTGGAGTAGGATGGTTTGATACCTCTTGGGTAAGGTTCAGTCCATCCATAGACTCACACAGTGGTGGACCCTGGAAAGAGCTTATGGTAGAAATCTCTTTCTCCTTGTATGACATGTTAGTCTCATCAAAAGATACATGAATAGATTCTTCATTTTTAAGAGTTGATTTATTATACACCCTATAAGCTTTACTGATCATGGAGTATCCCAGAAACACTCCTTCATCAGCTTTAGCTTGAAATTTTGCTATGTATTTCTTGTCATTATTGTGAATGTAACAAATGCAACCAAAAACTTTAAGATAATCTACTTTAGATTTCATCCCTTTGAGTAATTCATAGGGAGTCTTGCCCTTCAGCTTGTGTATCAAACTTCTATTCAACACATAGTTTGAAAGAGCAACTAGATCTGATATACTCTAGAGGGGGGTGAATAGAGTATATAGTGGTATAAAACTTTTACAAACTTTTACAACTATTGTTATAATATGTGTGAGCAGGGAAGCAAAATTAAATCTAATTACAGCACTAAGCTAAGCAAAAACTAAGCACAGAGAAATCAAGGCCAGAAACAAAAAGAAAGCAAGCAGAACAAGAAGACACAAGTAAATATAGTGGTTCCCCAAACTTGGGTACATCCACTCTTCTACCACCCTAGGTAGGAATCCACTGTAGGATGAGTTGATCAGGTGTCCTGGGCACCAATGAGCTTATGATAAGGTGCTCAAAAACCAAAGCAGATTTTTTGATCAGGTGTCTTGCCACTAATGAGCTTTTGACAAGGTGCTCAAAAACCAGGTTCAAACTTTTGAAGGGAGTTTGAAAAACCCTTTACAGAGTGGGGGTGAGAGATTGATGGAAGTCTTCTCTTTCTCAAGCAACTTAGAAGACTATGTGGATTGATGTCAAAGCTCCCCCTGAGTCCTTGAGATCTTCAAGAAGAAAAGCTTTGCTGAGGGTGATAGGCCTTCAAAGATAGAACTCCAGCAATAGATGGTTTCAGCAATGGCTGAAATGTTGAGTGTCTGGAGTCTTGAAATGATGTTGGCCTTGAACGCTTCGAAAACTGAAGAGATCTGAAGATTTGAAAACTTGATCTCCTTGGATGAGTGTTCTTCAGAATTCTTTTAGACAGAAGATTTTGAAGTTGTCTCTGTAATCTGTATTGTGTGCTCTGTGTTTTTATTCAAAAAAAAAACATTATGTCTTTTATTCTCTGGTCATGAATAGAATATCATTCTCTGTCAAGGATAGCCGTTGGTCTGCATTAATTGCATCCTTAATTGCATAATCTCTTCTGGAGGAAAGTCCACAGAATTATTCCTTGAAAAATCCCTTGAAACTTGGTCCAGAATTAAATGAAAACGGCTAGCAAATCTCTGAATTAATTGCAGAATAACTTCTAACTGATTTGAATTTGAATTCTGGAAGTTATCTGAAATCGTCGAACTGAGCTCTGCTATCGTCGAGCTGAGCTCAGCGATCTGGAAATACACAGCAGCAAAATAATCGTCGATCTGAGCTCAAAGATCGTCGAACTGAGCTCAGAGATAAAGATCCAAAGCAGAGTCAAAATCGTCGACCTGAGCTCACCGATCGTCGACTGGAGTTCGACGATATTATGAAGTTGATCTCAGCGATCGTCGAATGGAGTTCGACGATCTGTCGAAGTTGAGCTAGACGATCGTCGACCGGAGTTCGACGAATCGTCGTGCTGAGCTCGACGATCAGACTTAGTCTCCAGACAGAAAAACTTGGTCTTCAGGGCAGCTTCCAATCCTAGACTTCTAACCCTTAGACTTAATTCTAATTGACCTTTTAAGCTATACAGGAGGTAAAGTAAAGGTTCCTAGAGACATAGTGATCCTGACCCAAATTAGTAATAGGGTGTTCCAACAATCTCCCCCTATTTGGATTAGGCTTACTATTTACAGACTTAAAAAAAACAAATTTAAATGACAACATACAAACAGAAGAACATAAAAACAACAACTAGACATGCAGAAACATCACAGATATATATATAGCATCCAGATAATCAGAAGTTCACAGAAACTGTCACCTTACAATGTCATTTCTTCTCTTTGCCTTTAACCATTTTAATTTCTCTGTTGGGATCTAGGGCTTCTTTGTTGGACCTGGTGTCATCTGCTGCACCCAAATAAGTTTGCTTTGTAGGCCTGGGAACCACAGCAGCAGGATGCAATTCCATATATCTCTCAGCATCAGAGAATTTACTGGAACCCTATTTCTCTAGTTCTTTTTGTCTTTGCTCAGACATTGTAGAAATGTTGGAGGTATCCAATCCTTGATCTCTGGCCCTCTTAATCTGGTCCAGTGCAGCCAATTTCTTTAACCTGGCAGTCCAAGCAGTTGGGTTATTTTCAGGGTCCTCAAAAGGTACAGGTGGCTCATACCTGTTGGAAGGATTGTCTTGAGGAGGCCTGGCAGACACAGTCTCTTTTAGCTTATAAGGGAAAGGACCTGATGTTGTATCAGATGAGACATGTCCTCCCCTAGAATATGGGTGCTGCTTGGAGTACCCTTTGGAATATACTTGAAAATCTCTCTGATTACCCCTGTATCCTCCTCTCCTATAATATGAACCCCTGGATTGGCTTTCCCTTTGATAGGATCTGGCATGAGGTTGATAGGGAGCCTGGCTTCTAGGTGGGGGTTGACTTGCAGAGCTTCCACCTGCACCTGCATCAGGAGGAGGGAGTGGAGGAGGATGAGGGTGCTGGAATTGGGATGAGCCCTTCTCATATTTTCTCTTTTTCTTCATGGCTTTCAGCTAATTTTTAGAATATTGCATCCAATGTTCAGTGATTGGGCAGTTATGCAGAATGTAGTAAGGAATGTCATTGTTATCTTTGACTTTAGCAGGAGGAACCCTTTTCATAGCCTTGCTCCTTGCCTTCCTTTTTCTGGCAATGGTAGCAGATGAATCATCAGAGTCTGTTTTAAATTCATCAGTCTTAGAACTCTGGTCATCATATAGAGCATCTATTCTCTTCATTAAATTTTTCTTTAGTTGAACAGCGCAGATGAGGCAGAAGTTGAGATAGCAGCAGCAGGGACAGGAGCAGAGACAGCAGCAGATACAGTCTCACTTACAGCAAAAACAGCAGATTCACTCTCAACAACAGAAACTGGAGAGTTGATAGCAGCAACAACTTCACTGATAGTAGCAGAAGCTTCATCAAAAACTGCAACAGGCTCAAAAACTGCAGCAGGCTCAATTTCAGTGGCCTCTGTCATCAGAAGATCCTTGGATATTGGTGCATCAGAAGCAGTTGGAACTTCAGCAGCAGCAAGAATTTCTTCAGCAGCAGCATCAACATTTTCAGAAGCAAAGTCAGTCCTTTCTTCAACAGCAGCAGCAACAGCAGCAACATTTTCAGTAGCAGCAATTACTGAATGTACAAAAGAAGAGATAATGCTAGGGTCACAGCAAGAGAAAGGCACCAGTGCCTTGGATAAGTCTTCTAGGGGCTGGACAGCATTAACCTCTAGCAGATAGCTGAAGTAGACAGAATCAAAAGCAGAAAGCAAAGACCTTAGGTCTGTTGCAAGAACTGCAGTAGGAGGCTCAGCAGCAGCAGCAACAAGAGGAGGAGCAGCAGAAGAAGCAGAAACAGCAGCAGCAACAGCAAGAAGGCTTTCTTCATGTGGCATCTCCCCCTGCCTAGATGCAGATACATCTGGATCAAGGCACACTGCTGTAGGTGCTGCCTGAGGAAAGAGGGAGGAAAGCCTGGCAGAGAGAGCTGCCACTGACAGGTGTAGAGGAGCCAAGGAGGTCTCCAATAGTAGAGAGAGCCTGGGGGCAATCAACTCATACAGCCTGTCAGCTAGGGCTGAGAGGTCTACTTGCTCAACAGCTGGAGCAGAGGTAGAAGGGATGGAAACAGCTGGGGATGCTGGAAGGGAAGGGCTGGAGAAGTGTGGAATGGAGGGCTCAGGTGTGGGTAGGGTGGATATGGAGGACAGGGGAATGGATATGGATGGGGTGAAAGTTGGTTGATCAATGATGTGGTGTAGGAGGTCTTGGAATGAAGTGGAGGAGGAAGGTAATTCAGGAGGAGAGGATGGGGAATCATCCATATAGGAGTCATCCAGGAGGGTGAAGGATGGAATGGATGGTGAAGAGGTGATATCTGGTGGAGGGTATGAGAACAGTGGGTGGAATTGGTCTGCTGGTGGAGGCAGAATGGGTTCTGGAGATGGAGTTGATGTTGGAGATGGGCTAGATATGGTGATGGTGGATGGAGCTGGAATGGTGGATGGAAGAGGTAGGGTTGGAATTGGAGGAGGAGAAGAGGCAGCAACAGCAGCAGCCAGGTCATCTACAGGAGCAGAGACCTGTTTGAGAGTGACTCCTTGAGTCCTTGTGCCTGAAGGAGCACTTGAGGAGGGCCTGCCAGGCTTGCTTATTTGCCTGTCCCACTTACCAAAGAGGGCACATGTTAGTCTCTTGGAGGCATTTATGTGAACTCCAGAGGAGACCAGCAAGGCAGGGCACCTGGTCTGCAGGAAAACTCCAATAATCCTTCCAAAATTAACAAAACTTTTGTTTATTTTCTTTTTAATGATGTCAAAGAAAACCTCTCCCCAGCTCAGATTTTTTCTATCCACAAGAGCTCCCATGAGGCAGAGCTGGTATCTGGATATTGTATCATGTGCTGAGTGCTTTGCCAGAAGCACTTTCCCTACCACATCTGCCATGAACCTGTATTCAACAGACAGGTTCCTTTTGAATAGCTTGCTAGGGTTTCCCTCTGGATGACCCATCATGGCAAGTAGTTCAGAATAATCCTCTCCAGATAACTCAGCAATATCATCTCCATTTCTCAGTCCAAAAACTTCTGTTAAAATGGTTGGGGTCAAGAGTACCTGATTTCCAGCAATAGACCCAACTATTGTGTTGTTGTCTTGATTATGAGCAGTGTAAACCCACTCCTTGATCTCATCTGAAGCCAGCTTGATCCTAGTGGTCATGAGGGCAGACAGATTCTGATCATTGAATAAACCGAGTATGTCTTGGAAAATCTGATCAGTGGTGCTGAAGGATTCCAGATCAATGTCGAACCCAGCATCGAACTTCATTGCAGCAAGAACAGCAACAGACACAGTCATTGTACCTGTAAAAACTCAACAAACAAAACGACCAAGCGTAGAACTGTTTGGAGGGAAGAAAATTCTTGCAGAGAAATCGAAAGCGCAAATGAGAACGAAGGCGAAAAATGAGTTTTATATTAGGGTTCGACGCAGAATTGGAAAGATCGTTGAACTCAGTTCGACGATCGAGGCTTCTAAAGGAATCTGAAGAGACTTCAACATCGTCGATCTCCGTTCGACGATCTTGAAGAGCGTCGAGCTCCGTTCGACGATCGTTCAGTGAACAAAATCGTCGAGCGCCATTCGACGATCGTTGACCGGAAGAGATAGTTCATACTATCTGAGAAGCGCTGAACTCAGTTCGACGATTTTGGAAATCGTCGATCTCCGTTCGACTATCTTGAGGCAAATCGTCGACCGCAGTTCAGAGATCAGAAAAATTCTAGACATTAAGAAAAATCAGAAAGTTTGCCTAGTATTGGTCAATTTTTAAGCTTTCAAAATCTTGGATATTATTTAAGACTTCCTCCATCTAACATTCCTAACTGATTTAGGAAGAAAGTGTGTTTCTTTTCATCCAAAGGCTTGGTGAAAATATCTCCCCTTTGTAAATCAGTTGGGATATATTGTAATTCAATTTTATTCTTTTCAACATTATCCCTTAAGAAATGATGCCTAATCTCTATGTGTTTTGTCCTACTATGAAGGACTGGATTTTGAGCTATGGAAATAGCACTTGTGTTATCACAAAAGATTTTAGACTTCTCTAAGTTGTAACCATAGTCTAGGAGTTGATTTTGAATCCACAAGATTTGTGAACAACTGCCTGCAGCCATATATTCAGCTTCAGCAGTTGAAGTTGACACAGATGTTTGTTTCTTACAAAACCAAGAGACAAGTCTGTCACCAAGGAACTGACAAGTTCCACTGGTGCTTTTCCTGTCAATTCTGCATCCAGCATAATCAGCATCAGAGAATCCAGTTAACTCAAATGCTGAATCTTTTGGATACCAGAGACCTAGATTTGGACAACTTTTAACATACCTGAGAATCCTCTTTACTAATGTTAGGTGTGACTCTCTAGGGCTAACTTGGAACCTAGCACATATACATGTAGCAAACATGATATCTGGTCTACTAGCTGTAAGATACAGTAAAGAGCCAATCATTGCTCTATATGTTGTCTGATCAACAGGTTTCCCATGTTCATCAGCATCCAATACAGCATTGGTAGGCATGGGTGTTTTCATACAAGATGCCTCAGACATACCAAATTTCTTAACCAGTTCATTAGCATATTTGGTTTGAGAAATAAAGATGCCTTCAGCATGTTGTTTGACTTGCAATCCTAGGAAGAAGGATAACTCACCCATGCTACTCATCTCAAATTTAGAATGCATTAGGTTATAAAACCTTCTGCACAATTTTGAGTCAGTAGAACCAAAAATGATATCGTCTACATAAATTTGTACTAGTAGGGTATGGGACTTATGGGTTCTAATAAAAAGAGTTTGGTCTACTCTACCCCTTATAAAACCATTTTTCAAGAGAAAGCATGCTAGGGTCTCATACCATGCTCTAGGAGCTTACTTGAGACCATATAATGCTTTATTCAGTCTAAAAACATAATCAGGAAAAGTTGGAGAGATAAAACCTGAAGGTTGTCTGACATAAACTTCCTCTTTGATGTCTCCATTCAAGAAGGCACTTTTGACATCCATCTGATAAACCTTGAAGCCTTTGTGAGCTGCATAGGCTAGAAATATTCTGATGGCTTCCAATCTTGCAACAAGTGCAAAGGTCTGGTCGTAGTCAATTCCTTCTTCTTGAGAGTATCCCTGAGCAACTAGTCTTGTCTTGTTCCTTATAATTACTCCTTGATCATCCAGTTTGTTTCTGAATACCCATTTTGTTCCAACAATGGAATGATCCTTAGGCTTTGGCACTAGTTCCCATACTTTGTTCCTCTCAAATTGATGCAATTCCTCTTGCATTGCAATGATCCAATGTGGATCTTGCTCTGCATCTTGAATGGACTGAGGTTCAATTTGAGATAGGAAGCAGGTGTGCAACAGGTTTTGGTTGACCTGATTTCTGGTTTGCACACCAGCTGAGATTTCTCCAATTATTTGGGAAATTGGATGGTCTCTTGATGTTACTAAATCAACGGGGGGTGTTGATTGTTCACCAACCTGTGTTGTTGTTTCCTCTTGTGGTACAACAACTGGCTCTTCAGGTTGTGCTTCAATGTGTTGAGCATTCCCTTCATCTTCACTGCTTTCATCCTCTTGAGCAACCTGTAACTTGTTCATATCTTCAACTAGAGAGTGTTCCTGCAAAGGTTCTATGGTAGAAGAAATCTTCTCCTTGAAAGACATGTTAGTTTCATCAAATGAAATATGAACAGATTTCTCAATTTTCAAAGATGATTTGTTATAGACCCTATAGGCCTTGCTAATCATGGAGTATCCCAGAAACACTCCTTCATCAGCTTTGGGTTGAAATTTTGCTAAATATTTCTTGTCATTATTGTGAATGTAGCAAATACAACCAAAAACTCTAAAATAGTCAACTTTAGGTTTCTTCCCTTTGAGTAATTCATAGGGAGTCTTTCCCTTTAGTTTATGTATCAGACTTCTGTTCAGCACATAGTTGGAGGTGTTCACTGCCTCTGCCCAAAAGGATAGAGGTAGATGAGCATCTGACAACAATGTAGTGGCAGATTCAATAAGGGTTCTATTTTTCCTTTCAGCTACCCCATTTTGTTGAGGAGTTCTAGGAGCTGAGAAAGTATGCCTGATCCCTTCACTCTGACAGAACTCTTGCATAAGAAGAGAATCAAACTCTGTCCCATGATCACTTCTGATCAGGGCAATGTGAGTATTGAACTCAATCTGTATGCATTTGAGAAACTCTGTCAGACACTTAAAGTTATCAGACTTCTTCCTTAGAAAGAACACCCAAGTGAATCTAGAGAAGTCATCTACAATTACTAAAGTGTAGGATTTCCGTCCTAGGCTTTGTATTGTGATGGGTCTAAAAAGATCCATGTGTAACAGATACAATATCCTAGGTGAATCACTCTTATTAAGTGACTTAAAACTGTTTTTAGTTTGCTTGCCTAATTGACAAGCCTTGCAGAGTCCTTCCTTCTTGTAGGGGCCAGAAGGGAGTCCTCTAACAAGGTTGTCCTTGGATAGCCTAGCAATAGTTCTAAGGTTTAGGTGTCCTAATCTCTTATGCCATAAAACATTTGGTCTACAGACTGAATTAAACAAGCAGATATCTACATTGGTTGAAAGAAAGTCTACTAGGTAGATGTTACCTTTCCTTTTACCTGTCAACACAGTTGTGTTGTCCTCTGACTTGATTTTGCATAAGGTTTTGCTGAAGGTCACCTGGTAGCCTTCATCATACAGCTGACTGATGCTAATTAGGTTGTGCTTCAGTCCTTCCACATAAGCTACCTTCTTGAAGGTTACTGAACCAATCTGGACTGCACCATATCCTTTAGTTTGTCCAAAGTTGGAATCACCAAAGATAACTTTGGGTCCAAGCTTGGCTCTAAAGGAAGTGAGGTTGTCCTTGTTCCCTGTCATGTGCTTAGAGCACCCACTATCCAAATACCATTACTGGTTAGATGTTGGATAGGTCTTCACCTGCACATAAAATAATTCATTTGTTTTTGACCCAGTTTACCTTGGGCCTAAGTTGATAACCTCTAAATTCTGAAATGAAAGACATCCCAGGTTGACTCTTATATCCTTCAGGATGATATCTCCTTGGAGGTAAAATCCATTCAGTATAAGGGTTAAAGGTTTGGGATGAAGAACCCTTAGGATTCAATTTTGATTTGCCTTTGAAAAAGTTTCCAGAGTTCTGACCTCTGTTCGACGATCTTGGAGCTGCGTTCGACGATCTTGGGTCAGATCATCGAGCTCCATTCGACGGTCGACTATGGCTGAGGTCAGGTATATGAGATTGTCGACCTGCGTTCGACGACTTTGGCTAAGATCGTCGATCTGCATTCGACAATTTTGCCTGAGATCGTCGAGCTGCGTTCGGCGATCGTCGATCTTCATTCGGCGATCGTCGATCTACGTTCGACGATTTCTGCTGGGACTTAGTTTTCTGAGGAAGATCAGAATTTTTCCTAGCAACCTCTACAACTCCCTTTCCCTTGTCAGAAATGAACTTGATGGGAGTTGTTAGAACAATAGGTTGGCTGGATGAGGCACCCAAGCCCAGTGTACTGTTAAATCTAGAGTTAACTGTGCTTGTGATGTCCATCAGCTTGATGCTTCTCCCATTGAGGGATTCTTCAAGCTTCTTGGCCTCAGAGAGCTCACCTTTCAGTGTAGCTATCTGTTCCCTACAGCTCTCCAACTCCTGAGAGAGTTTGAGGTTTTCTGACTTTAGGGCATTGTGTTCAGATAATTGGTTTCTGAGAGAGATAATCTCTTTCTCAGACTTTAGCAGGTCCAAACACAGTGCTTTAAATTCAGATTTAAAATCTTCTGAACTAAAATCAAAAGAACTAATTACCTGATCTTCTTCAGGTTGAGTCTCCGAGTCTGACTCTGACTCCTCTTCCTCTAAATTGTGCTGAGAGGCATTGATTGTCATCATGCAGAACTCCTTTTCTTCTGCATCATACTCATCATCACTGGAGCTAGAAGAGGCTTCTGACTCCTCTTCTGTCTCACTCCAGGATTCAGCAACAAACCCTTTTCTTGTATGCTTATTTTTGCTTGAAGAAGGTTTGTTATTGCCATTCCTTTTGGAGTCTTTCTCCTTTCTTCTTTCTTTTATGTCCCTTCTGTCCTTGTTCTTGTTTTCTGGACAGTCAGGGACTATGTGCCCTGGTTTCCTGCAACCAAAGCAAATAATGTCTTTGTTGTTAACAGTGGACTTGTCATACCTTGGCTTATCCTGCTCCTTGTATGATCTTCTTCTGAAGTCCTTTCTGGCCATCTTGTAGAATCTTTTGGCCAACAAGCTGAGTAGTTCATCATTACCTGTAGCTTTATCTTCAGGCAAATCCTCAGTTACCTTGAATGCTATGGTCTTCTCTTTTCTTGTGGCTGGTGAAGCAGCCTTCTGTTCTTCCTCTCTATTTTTGATGAGTAGCTCATAAGATTTGAGCTTACCCAACAAAGCTTCAGTGGTGATCTCATTCAGGCTTCTGGCATCCTTAATTGGCCAGATTTTTGAATCCCAAGTGCTGGGGAAGCATATTAGGATCTTGTCATTAAGTTCAGTTAGAGAGATCTCTTTGTCCAATGTCTTGAGTTCACTGACAATTAGACTTAATCTGTTGTACATGTCTCCCACTGACTCAGTCTCTCCCTTCTTGAAGTTCTCATATTGGGAGATGAGATGGGATCTTCTGTCCTTTCTCTCATCAGCTGAGCCTGAGACTATTTCTGAGAGCTTGTCCCAAATCTCCTTGGCTGAATTACATTCAGCTACCTTTTGAAATATGTCATCTGACATTGTCTGGGCTAGAATGTTCATAGCCTTGGCATCAGCTACTTTCCATTTTTTGATGTCAGCATCTGTTCCTGATGGAGGTGGAACAATATTTGTACTTGTATTCTCTGGGGGTCTTAGACACACTGTCAAAACAGAATTAAAAATATCTTCGTCAATGGAATTCATGTAAAGTCTAATCCTTGCTTTCCAGAGTGCAAACTTTGATAGATTGCACACTGGAGGTCTGGTGCTAGCATAATCTTTGTTTTGGGCCATGATTTATGCAAACAAAATCTAATAATAATACACTACAAAAGAAAAACAGATCTAGTTTGGGGTCTTTGGGTTCAGGTGTTAGCCTGTACAACCAATCAGGTGTGGTATGTTTAACCAACCTCCCTCTGATACTAATTGAAAGAGCAACTAGATCTGATATACTCTAGAGGGGGGGGGTGAATAGAGTATATGGTGCTATAAAACTTTTACAAACTTTTACAACTATTGTTGTAATATGTGTGAGCAGGGAAGAAAAATTAAATCTAATTACAGCACTAAGCTAAGCAAAAACTAAGCACAGAGAAATCAAGGCCAGAAACAAAAAGAAAGCAAGCAGAACCAGAAGACACAAGGAAATATAGTGGTTCCCCAAACTTGGGTACATCCACTCTTCTACCACCCTAGGTAGGAATCCACTGCAGGATGAGTTGATCAGGTGTCCTGGGCACCAATGAGCTTTTGATAAGGTGCTCAAAAACCAAAGCAGATTTTTTGATCCGGTGTCTTGCCACCAATGAGCTTTTGACAAGGTGCTCAAAAACCAGGTTCAAACTTTTGAAGGGAGTTTGAAAAACCCTTTACAGAGTGGGGGTGAGAGATTGATGGAAGTCTTCTCTTTCTCAAGCAACTAAGAAGACTATGTGGATTGATGTCAAAGCTCCCCCTGAGTCCTTGAGATCTTCAGGAAGAAAAGCTTTGCTGAGGGTGATAGGCCTTCAAAGATAGAACTCCAGCCATAGATGGTTTCAGCAATGGCTGAAATGTTGAGTGTCTGGAGTCTTGAAATGATGTTGGCCTTGAACGCTTTGAAAACTGAAGAGATCTGAAGATTTGAAAACTTGATCTCCTTGGATGAGTGTTCTTCAGAATTCTTTTAGACAGAAGATTTTGAAGTTGTCTCTGTAATCTGTATTGTGTGCTCTGTGTTTTTATTCAAAAAAAAAACATTCTGTCTTTTATTCTCTGGTCATGAATAGAATATCATTCTCTATCAAGGATAGCCGTTAGTCTGCATTAATTGCATCCTTAATTGCATAATCTCTTCTGGAGGAAAGTCCACAGAATTATTCCTTGAAAAATCCTTGAAACTTGGTCCAGAATTAAATGAAAACGGCTAGCAAATCTCTGAATTAATTGCAGAATAACTCCTAACTGATTTGAATTTGAATTCTGGAAGTTATCTGAAATCGTCGAACTGAGCTCTGCTATCGTCGAGCTGAGCTCAGTGATCTGGAAATACACAGTAGCAAAATAATCCTCGATCTGAGCTCAAAGATCGTCGAACTGAGCTTAGAGATAAAGATCCAAAGCAGAGTCAAAATCGTCGACCTGAGCTCACCGATCGTCGACTGGAGTTCGACGATATTATGAAGTTGAGCTCAGCGATCGTCGAATGGAGTTCGACGATCTGTCGAAGTTGAGCTAGACGATCGTCGACCGGAGTTCGACGAATCGTCGTGCTGAGCTCGACGATCAGACTTAGTCTCCAGACAGAAAAACTTGGTCTTCAGGGCAGCTTCCAATCCTAGACTTCTAACCCTTAGACTTAATTCTAATTGAACTTTTAAGCTATACAGGAGGTCAAGCAAAGGTTCCTAGAGACATAGTGATCCTGACCCAAATTATTAATAGGGTGTTCCAACATAGTTGGAGGTGTTCACTGCCTCTGCCCAAAAGGATAGAGAAAGGTGAGCATCTGACAACAATGTAGTAGCAGATTCAATAAGGGTTCTATTTTTCCTTTCAGCTATCCCATTTTGTTGAGGAGTTCTAGGAGTTGAGAAAGTGTTCCTGATCCCTTCACTCTGACATAACTCTTGCATTAGAAGAGAATCAAACTCTGTCCCATGATCACTTCTGATCAGGGCAATGTGAGTACTGAACTCACTCTGTATGCATTTGAGAAAATCTGTCAAACACTTAAAGTTATCAGACTTCTTCCTCAGAAAGAATACCCATGTGAATCTAGAGAAGTCATCTACAACTACTAAAGTATAAGATTTTCCTCCTAAGCTTTGTAGTGTAATGGGTCCAAAGAAATCCATGTGTAACAGATACAAAATCCTAGGTGAATCACTCTTATTAAGTGACTTGAAGCTATTTTTGGTTTGCTTTCCTAATTGACAAGCCCTGCAAAGTCCTTCCTTCTTATATGGGCCAGAAGGTAGTCCTCTAACAAGGTTGTCCTTGGATAGCCTAGCAATGGTTCTAAGGTTTATATATCCTAATCTTTTATGCCATAGTTCATTAGGTATACAAATGGAATTGAACAAGCATATATCTACCTTAGTTGAAAGAAAATCTACAAGATAAATGTTACCTTTCCTTTTACCTGTCAACACAGTTGTGTTGTCCTCTGATTTGATTTTGCATGAGGATTTGCTGAAAGTCACTTGGTAGCCTTCATCACATAGTTGACTGATGTTGATTAAGTTGTGCTTCAGTCCTTCCACATAAGCTACTTTCTTGAATGTGACTAAGGCAATCTGGACTGTACCATATCCTTTTGTTAGTCCAAAGTTTGAATCACCAAATATTACTTTGGGTCCAAGTTTGGCTTTGAAGGAAGTGAAATTCTCCTTGTTTCTTGTCATGTGCTTTGAGCACCCACTATCCAGATACCATTGCTGGTTTGATGTCGGATAGGTCTTCACCTGCATATAAAATAATTTATTTGTTTTTGACCCAGTTTACCTTGGGCCTAGGTTGATAACCTTTAAATTCTGAAATAAAAGACATCCCAGGTTGACTCTTATAGCCTTCAGGATGATATCTCCTAGGAGGTATTATCCATTCAGTATAAGGGTTAAACCTCTGAGATGTAGGACCTCTAGGATTGAAGTTTAATTTACCTTTGAGAGATTTTTCAAAGCTCTGAGCTCTGTTCGACGATCTCTGAGCTGAGTTCGACGATCTTGGGTCAGATCGTCGAGCTCCGTTCGAAGATCGATTTTGCTAGAGTTTAGGGTTCAGAGATCGTCGACCTGAGTTCGACGATTTAGCCTGAGATCGTTGAGCTCCATTCGGCGATCGTCAAGCTCCGTTCGACGAACTCTGTTGAACTTTTGTTTTCTTAGGTAAATCAGAATTCTTCCTAGCCACCTTGATCTGAGATAAATCAGAATTCTCCCTTACCTTTATCTGAGATAAACTTGATTGGGGTTGTTAATACTATAGGTTGGCTGGATGAAGCACCCAAGCCCAGTGTACTATTGAATCTTGAGTTCACTATGCTTGTGATGTCCATTAGTTTGATACTTCTCCCATTGAGGGATTCTTCAAACTTCTTGGCCTCTGATAGTTCACTTTTCAGTGAGGCTATCTGCTCCCTACAGCATTCCAACTCCTCAGAGAGTTTGAGGTTATCTGATTTTAAGGCGCTTTGTTCAGATAGTTGATTTCTGAGAGAAATAATCTCTTTTTCAGATTTCAATAGATCTAAACAAAGTGCCTTAAATTCACATTTAAAGTCCTCTGAATTAAAATCAAATGAGTTTATTACCTGATCCTCTTCAGATTGAGTTTCTGACTCAGACTCTTACTCTTGTTCTGCATCAGTATTGTGTTGAGAGGCATTGATAGCCATCATGCAGAACTCCTTTTCTTCAGCATCATCTTCATCATCACTTGAGCTGGATGAAGCTTCTGATTCTTCTTCTGTTTCACTCCAGGTTTCAGCTACAAACCCCTTCCTGGTATGTTTGTTCTTGCTGGAGGAGGGTTTGTCATTGCTGTTTTTCTTTAAGTCTTTGTCTCTTTTCCTTTCTTTCATGTCCTTCTTGTCCTTATACTAATTTTTTGGACAGTTAGACACAATGTGGCCTGGTTTCCTGCATCCAAAATAGATAATTTCTTTGTTATTGGACTTATCATACCTTGGCTTTTCATGCCCTTTGAATGACTTTTTCCTGAAGTCCTTCCTGGCCATTTTATAAAACCTTTTGGCCAGTAAGCTTAACAGCTCTTTATTGCCTGTGACCTTGTCTTCAGGCAGATCTTCAATAGCTTTGAATGCTATTGATTTCTCTTTTTTGATTGCTGGTGAAGCAGCCTTCTGCTCTTCTTCTCTGTTCTTGATGAGCAGCTCATAAGACTTAAGCTTGCCCAAAAGAGCCTCAGTGGTGATCTCATTTAGGCTTATGGCATCCTTGATTGGCTAGATCCTTGAGTCCCAAGTGCTGGGGAAGCACATTAGAATTTTGTCATTGAGTTCAGTCAATGAGATCTCCTTGTCCAAGGTTTTCAGTTCATTGACTATAAGACTGAGTCTGTTATACATATCAGCAACTGACTCACTTTCTCCTTTCTTGAAGTTCTCATACTGAGTTATGAGATGGGATCTTCTATCTTTCCTTTCATCTGCAGATCCTGATACTATTTCAGATAGTTTGTCCCATATTTCCTTTGCTGAGTTGTATTCAGCTACTTTCTGAAATATTTCATCAAACATGGTTTGTGCCAAAATGTTCATTGCTTTGGCATCTGCAACTTTCCGTTTCTTGATTTCTGCATCTGTTCCTAAAGGAGGTGGAACTACACTTGTACTTGTATTTTCTGGGGGTCTTGGACACACTGTCAAAACAGAATTAAAGATATCTTCATCAATAGAATTCATATACAATCTTATCCTTGCCTTCCAAAGTGCAAACTTAGATAGATTGCACACTGTAGGTCTGGTGCTAGCATAATCTTTGTTTTGGGCCATGTTCTATGAAGAAATAAATCTAATAACAGACTTAAAATAGATCTAACTAGAGGGATCTTTGGGTTCATATGTTAGCCTGTGCAATAACTAAGGTGTGGTATTTTAACCAACCTGCCTCTGATACCAATTGAAAATGTAGGTTAGATCTGATATACTCTAAAGGGGGGGTAAATAGAGTATGGTGCTCACTAAAAACCTTTTAGTGAGCACCATACTCTATTCACCCCCTCTAGAGTATATCAGATCTAACCTACACTTTCAGAGCGCCTCACTATCTCCTTCAAAGATAGTGACTCTAGCCATCTATCTAGCTAAGCTCTCTCGCGAAGCCAACATTTACAACAGCTTCAGCAAAGATGGCTGAGTGACCCAGCCTTGACCAGAAGTAACAGAGGCCACATATTCTTTCCGCAAACAGCGAATTATATGCCTCTTCAGCTTTGCTTCCAAAATAGGCTCATCAGGGTCCAACGCTGAAATCTCAGCGCCCAAGTTCTTCATCTTCAGGAAGAACATAAAGATGGGCAAATCTCGTTAAGTGTCCCTTGCCAACTCATTCTCTAGGAATTGTAGCCTAGCTACATTCTTCCTATTAAACAACCCATCGAGAGAATTCCAAATCTTGGCAACTGACCGACATCCAAAGATGTGGTTGAAGAGTTCCAGTGAGATAACCCACTTGAGAGTAAACTCTGCTTTCGCATTTGTCTCCATCCAACCTCTCACCGCATCAGCATTGCCAGCAGCAGTAGTAACTTCTTGTCCCTCGTCTCCGCAGATGACATCACACATGTCCACTTCTTGAAGTTGGTTGATGTAAGGATCTCAATTCCAAGACCTCTTGTGTAACAGCCCAAATTTCAGAATGGGAAAATATTGGGTGACACGGCCTGGGACACAGGCGTGTCCCAGGGCATGTCCTGCTCTTGAGCAGGTGGGCGCGTGGTCGATGAAATTGGTAGATGGATAGCTTGTGATGACAATGCATACATGGAAGGAACCACTGCCCCGAGTAAGGGGTAGGGTCGTTATAAGTGGTCAGCTAAAGCTGACCGTTACTTTGTTTGCCGCTCTCGGGTGGATAATGAATGGCAGGTATTGATGCTTGAATTGAATTGCTTGAGCGGAATGGAGGCTTGCTGCTAAAGGCCCTCGAAGGCTGTGCGAATCGTGGTTGGATTTCATGTGTGGCCGGCCTGCTTACCGATGTACGAAAATGTATTTGTGTAAGAGAAACTTGTAAGGCCTTAAGGCCATGTGTGTGTGAGTTGTAATATATTCCTGGTTTGGATATATAAATGTGAAGTTTATATAGTAGTGGACATTTTTTGTGTTGAGTTCATCACAAACATATCACAAACACCGGTATACACTAGACGCTCTATGCACTCATGGCACCTTCTTGGTGTACCGGGTATCCCAGTCGTACACTACCGATCAGAGGTTCTTCACTTGTTGGTTGGGCGGTTCAATCCTAGTCCACCAATCTTACTATTGGCGACATCTTATCCATACCACTCAGAGGTACTACCTCACAGCACCCACAAATAACCAGAGCAGATCGACCCACACCACGTGGTGTGGCAGCCAGGTCTATCGAGGCTCCTGGCATTACCACCCATCGACCCCTCACCTATATCTGATCGACCCACACTATGTGGTGTAGCAAGTAGGGTCCACCTCACTTCCTCCCAAACCTTGCCACCCATTGATCCTCACTAATACAGATCAACCCACACTATGTGGTGTAATAAGCTATGTTCATCCCGCGTTTCCCCCAGCCATGCTACCCATTGATCTCTCAACATAACCAGGAGCTTATGCAAGGTATCCTTACATCCATAATCCACATCCAATCATACATTCATGCCACAAAACATAAACCTTTCATATAATAAAATCCACGGAGTCTTCTCCGGTTTACCCATGATCATCACCAATCCAGACTACCCGCCCAGATGGGCTTCACACAACATGCCTATGCCGTACTCCACACTTCCGGCTCTAGATGCAAACGCAACCATGGAATCGCTTACGAAATCCACCTCTTGTTGGAGGATCCCATGCACATGCATAAAGAAAGGACTTCGATGTCCAAGAAGGAGTTTGTTACCCTTGAAGATCGCTTCGGCGCCATGAAGTAGCCGGATGGAATTCACCGCCTCGGCTTTGCCTTCATGAATCCATTCTCGAATCTTCACTCCGCACTCCACAGCTCCTCCAGCAGCTGGCTTTCCTTTCTCCTTTCCTTCTCTTGGCCTTTCCCTTTCTATTTCTCTCTCTTGGAATGATAAGAAGAAGAAGGAGATGAGAATGAAGGGAATTTATCCCATTATCGGCCTTTTTATCCACATGAAAGAAGCCTGGACCATTAGATCCAGAACAGGGAAATGAACGGCCAGAAAACTCTGACAAAATCACTTTTCGGCCTGACACGCCCTGTTACACGCCCGTGTCACAGGGCGTGTACCTTAAGCGGCACACGAACCCACTCAATCTGACATATCCAAAATAGAACAGAGCCAGGATACACGCCCGTGTTGGCCCAGTCACGCCCGTGACCTAGACCCCCAAGAGCACCTTTGGAGAGGACCTCTTTTTCGAGTTATCCTCTCCCCTCGTTATCTTTGGTTGGCAGGAACTTCAGCTCACCATTCACCGTGGTCTTTGGGTGGATGGTTGGAAGTTTCCTTGGCTATCCAAAGGTGCTCAGTACAACATTAGTTTGGGAGGGGAAGTAATCCAAGATCTTTCATGTGTGTGGCGAGACCTCCTCACTATGACTCGAGTTCTATTTGTGGTCATTCTAGTGGGAAGATTTCCAAACTCTAAATCCACATCTAAGGCATTAATTTAAGAGAAGTGATTGGCCCGCGAACAGACTCTTACTATGGTTGGTTCGGTGAGTCGATCGCCGCGGGCTTGCTAGGGTAGGCAAGTGCACCTATCGCAAGTAGTACTCGATATTCTGGAGAATACCGAGGTCGTATTATTCCCGAGAACGGGTTGATTACCCCTACTTCTTCGAAAACACTATTATTTTACCGAAATAATAAGTTGAGGGTTTTTAATAAAAATAGGACGAAAATAGATTTAAGAAAATAGTCGATGAAGAGATAACTCCCGGTATCGAATTGCGTTAGGATTAAAAATAGATTTGAATAACTAGAGATCTAAAGTTTCAATTTAATTAAAGCGGAAACTTGGTCGTGGAGGTTCAAAATAATGAGCTCACCTATCTATAGGAATATCGTTCACCTGGACATTAAGGCTATTCGACCGGGCTCTCGTCCAATGAAGGATTCCCCTTAATGCCCGCAGTACGCTAAGAACCCCACTATTGGGTGGGGAACCCAATCCGGTAGAGTTAGCGTGCCTCCTCTCTCGAGGGTTAGTGTGGAACTCTATTTACCCTGGGGTGACCTGTCCATACGCACGGCCTCTCAGCTAGCTAGGGTATGGATAACGGAAATAGAGCCCACACATCGATATGTGGTTTTACGCGTTGTTAACCCGGGGTAAACCTTAAGTTTTTTAATTAAATCGAAAAATCAGACATTTGGTTATTTAAAACATTTTATATCGCAATGCTCTTCGATACCGAGGGCGAAAAGCAATTAGCCACTCATCGGAATGGGGATAGCTTATATGTTTGGTTATGCGTGCGTTCTAAACTATTCGCTGAAAGGTTATAAAGAAAATAAGAAGAAAAGTAAAATACCCTAATATTAGAAAAGTTATTACAATTAAACACACCCGCACTCATTCAAACATATAACAAGAGACAGAAATAAAGCTAAGTTACACATAAGAGAAAATTGCATAATTGAAATTTGCAGGTCCCACTCAAACGAGTGGGGGCGGGAAATAAAAGCTGAAAATTGCAAGTCCTACTCAAACGAGTAGGACTGAAATGAAAGCGAGTCCTACTCAAATGAGTAGGAGAAAATAAATGCGATTACAGGGCTTTCTTAAATATTTACATCAAAATAAAGTTCGACCATTTAACTCCTAGCGAGTAGGCAGAAAATCAAATCCAGCCATTTAACTCAAGTGAGTAGGCAGAAAAATAAAGAATGAAAATTACAAGTCCTACTGAAACGAGTAGGACTGAAAATACAGTCCAGCCATTTAACTCAAGTGAGTAGGCGGAAAAACAAAAGCTAAAAACACTTGCTTGAATAAAATCCAGCCATTTAACTCAAATGAGTAGGCGGAAAAATAAAAACAACACACGCACTCTACTTGAATAAAATCCTGCCAATTAACTCAAATGAGTAGGCGGAAAAATAAAAACAACACACGCACTCTACTTGAAAGTAACTACTCACACACTCGACATAAATAAACACACACACACACACACACACACACACACACTTACATAAATTAACTTAGGAGCTGAAAAATATCTCATACATGCATACACTCGTGCTAAAATAATTGAGAAAAACAAAGTTATTGAAAAACTAAAATGACTGCATTTCTACCGCTGAAATGCAGTAGAAATGCATAAAAAGGCAAAATAAAAATGTTTGAGCAAAAAGTTTTCAAATTAAAGTGAGAAAGGGCAAGTGCCCGAAAATTTAAAACGTTTACATTTTTACCGTTAGATTTTGATAGAAATGCATAAAAAGTGAAAATAAAATTGTTCGAGCGAAAATATTTTTTGTAATTACTTAAAATGAAAGTTGATGAAAAATAAAAATGACAATTTATACATTCTTATAGCCTTGTAAAATGGTTTAAAAAGTGGAAGTAAGCTAAAAAGAAGCAATAGTTTTATAATTAAAACAAAGTAAAAGCTAAGTTAAGAGGGATGAAAACCACTTTTTTAACGTTTTACAAGTTCATAAGAACGTATTTTAAAGCATAAAAATCCTATGTCTAACCAATTTTTAAGAGTTTGAGAATGAAATCGGTCATAATAACGGCTATAAATTTTGTTATTATGATAGTAAAACAAATTATTTTTCATTTTAAAACATAAATTTTTCAATTTTTAACTCGCACACACACACGTAATATGGAAATGAAATTAAAAGTACTTAGGATTGATGAAAAGGAGGCCTTCAGAGATTTTTCAAAGCATTATAAAGATGTAAAGAAAAGATTTTATTAACAAAAAGGGTTGATTCTATTGCTTAAACAAACTTGAAAAGGAGGGGAAAAGATCCTTACATAGCCCCAAAGCTAGCTCCAAACGGCAGCCCTTAGCATCAAAACGGTTCAAAAATTTGGAACCCTGAACTCATACAACAGCTGCCCTTAAATAGGTAAAAATTTCCAAGTACACGCCCTCCGACACGGGCATGTCGGGGGGCGTGTCAGCACTATTAAACAGCAGAGTTTGGTGAAGTGACGGATTTGACATTGCGGCTGAAAACACGGCGGTCGCGCCCCCGGTCACGGGCGTGACGGTGGGCGTGTCGTGCGGCGATTAAAGGCGTTGTTGACTTCGGGAGTCGCCGGCGGCGGTTTCTCGGGCTGACACGGGCGTGTCGAATCATTGAATACGGGCGTGTCCCTGTTGGCTTCGACGAACGTTGAGCACAAAATGTCGACCTGGCTGGCACGGGCCTGGTCACGCCCCGTGTCGGATTGACACGGGCGTGTGGCCGGGCGTGTCAGGCTTTTCTCTTCAAAATCTTTGATTTCACTGGCATTTGACGGGTCACGCCCTGGTCACGGGCGTGACCAACAGTACACGGGCATGACGTGTATTTTGGGAAGATTTTTTGCTTTTTATCTTCAAAACAAAATAAAATAAATTCGCAAAATATTTACAATAAAGGAAACATTTTATTGAATAAAAATAAGTAAAAATGACAAAAATAAAGTAAAATGACTGATATAATGTACATAAAATTAGGTATATTTACAATTCATCAAATACCCACATACTTAAGCTTTTGCTATTCCAGAGCAAAAGTTTGAGGTGAACTTATAAGGAATAGAAAAAACTCTAAGTTTAGCTACCGCTTAATCAATTATAAGAGAGATCTAAATAAATAAACGGGGTGTAAGAGTTAAGTCCTAAATGTATGAAGATTATTTAAATAGAGCAAAAGTTTTGGCCAAAAGACTTCTTAATATAATCAAATAGAAAGCAATAATTGTAATGGTTAGATTAACAAGAATAGTTTGGAATTATATGAACTTTTAGCTTATAGGAGTTTTACTGGAAATAATGCAATTTACAAATTATGCTCTCAAAAAGATTTTTGAATTAAATCTAGAATCGTGAAGTTGGTAAGGGGATTGATGTTGGTTTATGAAAAGGGTTTTGATTTTGAGGCGAGGTAATTTTTTCTCGAACCTCCATTTTTTTATTTTTGGATTATTAGGAAAATGAAATCTTATTTTCCTAATATCATTTTTTGTTTCAACTTCATAATAAATTTTAACCCAATGTATATGTGTAGGAGTAATGAATTTTATCCTCTTACTCCATAACATATAATCTTTTTAATCTATTGGGTGGCTATGTTTACGGAACGAAATCTTATTCTCATTGACATAGGATCTTTTAAGGATAACAATTCTATCATGCCAAGTAGGGCATGATATGGAAGGTGAGAAAAAAAAACTAGATTTTTTATTAAAAAACAATTTTGAGAACAACCTTAATAAATTGTAAGTTCCAATTTTTCAGAAAGCTAAAAGTAAACATAATTGAATCCTATAGTCGTTATTTTCTAACATAATACACATTCTCCTATCAATGAAAAATTAGAAGTAGTGCCTAAAACGAGTTCGCTATTTTTAACAAAGCATAATGAATTCTTTAAAACTTAACCCCGAATGTTTAAATTTTTCAATCTATAATTCACAAACGAATAGCAAACAGAGAATTAATAAAATTCACAAATAAATAAACTCAAAGAAAAATTTTTGGATAGCAAGAAAATTAAGGATGGTATATTTGATTTATTTGTTTCAAAACATTAATTTTTTTTTTGTTTTTTAGTTTTATCATCATTTTTTTTGTTTTTCATTTATTTTTTTTGTATTTTTGTTTTGTTTTTCTCATTTTTTTAATTTTTTGAACTATTATATTTTTGTTTTGGTTTATTAAGTTTATGACATTAATATATACATAAAAAGTTTTTTTTTGTATTTTTTAAGAAAATTTTCATTCTATTTACAAAGATTGGGAGAAAAAGAAAAGTTATTTACAAGAATGAGAGGGAAGCGGAAGGGGGAGAGAGAAGATTATTTACATAAAAATATTTACAAAGAAAAATATTTATAAAGTGAAACTAAATATTTTTTTTAAGTTTATGAATTTTTTGAATTTTTTGAACTATTATATTTTTGTTTTGGTTTTTTAAGTTTATGATATTAATATATACATAAAAAGTTTTTTTTGTATTTTTAAAGAAAATTTTCATTCTATTTACAAAGATTGGGAGAAAAAGAAAAGTTATTTACAAGAATGAGAGGGAAGCGGAAGGGGGAGAGAGAAGATTATTTACATAAAAATATTTACAAAAAAAATATTTACAAAGTGAAACTAAATATTTTTTTTTTGTTTTTTTTTTGTTTTATAATTTTTTTGTTATTATTTTTTTTTGTTGTTTTTTTGTTTTATAATTTTTTTTGGAGTTTTTGGAAAAAAGAAAGAAAAAGAAAATTTTGTTTTTGGATTTTTTTCATTGTAATTTGTTTTTGGTTTTTTTTTCATTTTAATATATTTTTTGTTTTTGTTTTGTTGTTATATGTACTTTTTTGTATTTTTGAAATGCAGAAAAATTGAAGTGCAGAAAGTAAAGCACGAAAATACCTATATTCTTAAGTCCAACATTGTCCCCAATATTGTAACGTAAGTATGCGGAACAAAACAGGCAAGATAAGATACACAAAGAAGAAAATAAAAAGAGGAGGGGGGGTAGAAGCTTCCCTGACAGGAGGTGGGGGAGGTGCAGTTTAGGAACCCTGAGGATCGGTCCGTTTTGGATCGATCACCTCCTTTCCGCTACGGAGGATTATAGCGTTGATATTTTCCCACGGATTGGGCTCCTTGTTTCCTGGCAGTGCCCCGAGCGCGCGTTCGGACATCATTCGCGCTAGCTGTCCAACCTGGTGTTCTAATTTTTTTAGCGATCTGGTGATGTTCCGGATATTTGACTCGTTGGAAGCTATATATTTAGAAAAATTCTCCTCCATCGGGGAGGGTTTTGGAAGAGGGGGAGGCGGAAGAAATCCGGGCGCGAAAGAATTGGGGGGGCGCTGCGCATTATTCGCATTGCTCCATGAGAAGTTGGGGTGGTTCCTCCAACCTGGATTATAGTTTTTGCTATAAGGGTTGTTGTTGGGGTTGAAGGAAGGTCGCCCAGCATTTACCACGTAGTCTACAAATTCATTTGCTACGCCGGCATTAGGGGGAATCACCCAAGGAGGAGTGGTGGAGGCAGCAGACATCTCCGCCACCTGCTTTGTCAGCCTTTCAACTTAAAGGGCTAAGTGGGTAGTGGCATCCACTTCGAAGAGGCCGGTCGCCTGCTTGTGATGTCCCTGCGGGACGTTCCATTGGTAGGCATTCATAGCCATGTCTTCAATAAGAGCTTGGGCAGCCTCGGGGGTCTTATTATTCAAGGTACCCCCGGCAGCCGCGTCAATCATTTGACGTGTCTGATAATTAAGCCCATTGTAGAAGATTTGGACCTGCAACCATGCAGGCAGCACGTGGTGCGGACACTTGCGGAGGAATTCCTTAAAGCGCTCCCAAGTCTCAAAAAGAGACTCGGAATCGTTCTGCACAAACGAAGAAATGTCCGCCCGCAACTTTGCAGTTTTGGCGGGCGGAAAATTCTTCGTTAAGAACCGTTTCGCAAGGTCGGCCCAGGTGGTGATACATCCTCGTGGGATGGAATTCAACCACGCCTTAGATATGGATCTTAAGGAGAAAGGAAAAAAGGCGCAAACGAATGGCGTCATCAGTGACGCCATTAATCTTAAAAGTATCGCAAATCTCCAAAAAACTAGTCAAATGAACGAAAGGGTCCTCATCTGGCTGTCCGTCGAACTGCACGACATTTTGGATCATTTGGATAACACTAGATTTGATCTCAAAATTATTGTTCGCCACCGTCGGGTGAACAATACTGGACCCGGTATCGTCCAAATTCGGTCGGGCGTAATATGACATTGTACGCTCGACGGTCGCGTTCGGATTGGGGTCTGCCATAGCAACGGCAGCGGGTTCTCCGATGGATTCTTCGGGATCCAAAGAGGGATTTCGGCGTTGAGACCGAATACGCGCAAGAGAGCGTTCGATCTCAGGATCGAAATCCAAATTTTCGGACTCCGAAGGCTGTCCACGGGTCATACACCCTTAAATACAAAGTAGAAAATTAACTTCTTTTTTTTGGATTGGATTTTGAAGAAAAGTTTTTAAGTTTTTTTTTTCAGATTTTTTTAGTAATAAAGGTAAAGGTAATAGACTTCGGATTCGAAATAACAACTCAAAGAGATCGCCGGCAACGGCGCCAAAAACTTGATTGACCCGCGAACAGACTCTTACTGTGGTTGGTTCGGTGTATCGATCACCGCGGGTTTTCTAGGGTAGGCAAGTGCACCTATCGCAAGTAGTACTCGATATTTGGGAGAATTCCGAGGTCATATTATTCCCGGGAACGGGTTGATTACCCCTACTCCTCCGAAAACACTATTATTTTACCAAAATAGTAAGTTGAGGGTTTTTAATAAAAATAGGATGAAAATAGATTTAAGAAAATAGTCGATGAAGAGATAACTCCCGGTATCGAATTACGTTAGGATTAAAAATAGATTTGAATAACTAGAGATCTAAAGTTTCAATTTAATTAAAGCAAAAACTTGGCCGTGGAGGTTCAAAATAATGAGCTCACCTATCTCTAGGAATATTGCTCACCTGGACATTAAGGCTATTCGACCGGGCTCTCGTCCGACGAAGGATTCCCCTTAATGCCCGCAGTATGCTAAGAACCCCGCTATTGGGTGGGGAACCCAATTCAGTAGAGTTAGCGCGCCTCCTCTCTCGAGGATTAGTGCAGAACTCTATTTACCTAGGGGTGATCTGTCCATACGCACGGCTTCTCGGCTAGCTACCGTATAGATAATGAAAATAGAGCCCACACATCGATATGTGGTTCTACGCGTCGTTAACCCGGGGTAAACCTTAAGTTTTTTAATTAAATCGAAAAATCAGATATTTGGTTATTTAAAACATTTTATATCCCAAAGCTCTTCGATACCGAGGGCTAAAAGCAATTAGCCACTCATCGGAATAGGGATAGCTTATATGTTTGGTTATGCGAGCGTTCTAAACTATTCGCTGAAAGGTTATAAAGAAAATAAGAAGAAAAGTAAAACACCCTAATATTAGAAAAGTTATTACAATTAAACACACCGGCACTCATTCAAACATATAACAAGAGACAAAAATAAAACTAAGTTACACATAACAGAAAATTGCATAATTGAAATTTGCAGGTCCCACTCAAACGAGTGGGGGCGGGAAATAAAAGCTGAAAATTGCATGTCCTACTCAAACGATTAGAAATGAAATGAAAGCGAGTCCTACTCAAATGAGTAGGAGAAAATAAATGCGATTACAGGACTTTCTTAAATATTTACATCAAAATAAAGTCCGACCATTTAACTCCTAGCGAGTAGGCGGAAAATCAAATCCAGCCATTTAACTCAAGTGAGTAGGCGGAAAAATAGAGAATGAAAATTACAAGTCCTACTCAAACGAGTAGGACTGAAAATACAATCCTGCCATTTAACTCAAGTGAGTAGGCGGAAAAACAAAAACTACAAACACTTGCTTGAATAAAATCCAGCCATTTAACTCAAACGAGTAGGCGGAAAAATAAAAACAACACACGCACTCTACTTGAATAAAATCCTGCCAATTAACTCAAATGAGTAGGCGGAAAAATAAAAACAACACACGCACTCTACTTGAAAGTAACTACTCACGCACTCGACATAAATAAACACACACACACACACACACACTTACATAAATTAACTTAGGAGCTGAAAAATATCTCATACATGCACACACTCGTGCTAAAATAATTGAGATAAACAAAGTTATTGAAAAACTAAAATGACTGCATTTCTACCGCTGAAATGCAGTAGAAATGCATAAAAAGGCAAAATAAAAATGTTTGAGCAAAAAGTTTTCAAATTAAAGTGAGAAAGGGCAAGTGCCCAAAAATTTAAAACGTTTACATTTTTACCGTTAGATTTTGATAGAAATGCATAAAAAGTGAAAAAAAAATTGTTCGAGCGAAAATATTTTTTGTAATTACTTAAAATGAAAATTGATGAAAAATAATAATGACAATTTATACATTCTTATAGCCTTGTAAAATGGTTTAAAAAGTGGGAGTAAGCTAAAAAGAAGCAATAGTTTTATAATTAAAACAAAGTAAAAGCTAAGTTAAGAGAGATGAAAACCACCTTTTTAACGTTTTACAAGTTCATAAGAACGTATTTTAAAGCATAAAAATCCTAAGTCTAAACAATTTTTAAGAGTTTGAGAATGAAATCGGTCATAATAACGGCTATAAATTTTGTTATTATGATAGTAAAACAAATTGTTTTTCATTTTAAAACATAAATTTTGCAATTTTTAACTCATACACACACACACGTAATATGGAAATGAAATTAAAAGTACTTAGGATTGATGAAAAGGAGGCCTTCAGAGAATTTTCAAAGCATTATACGGATGTAAAGAAAATATTTTATTAACAAAAAGGGTTGATTAAAATACTTAAACAAACTTGAAAAGGAGGGGGAAAGATCCTTACATAGCCCCAAAGCTAGCTCCAAACGGCAGCCCTTAGCATCAAAGCGATTCAAAAATTTGGAACCCTGAACTCATACAGTAACTGCCCTTAAATAGGCAAAAAATTCCAAGTACCCGCCCTCCGACACGGGCATGTCGGGGGGCGTGTCAGCACTATTAAACAGCAGAGTTCGGTGAAGTGACCGATTTGACATTGCGGCTGAAAACACGGCGGTCACGCCCCCGGTCACGGGCGTGACGATGGGCGTGTCGTGCGGCAATTAAAGGCGTTGTTGACTTCGGGAGTCGCCGACGGTGGTTTGTCGGGCTGACACGGGCGTGTCGAATCATTGAATACGGGCATGTCCCTGTTGGCTTCGACGAACGTTGAGCGCAAAACGTCAACCTGGCTGGCACGGGCCTAGTCACGCCCCGTGTCGGATTGACACGGGCGTGTGGCCGGGCGTGTCAGGCTTTTCTCTTCAAAAATCTTTGATTTCACTGGCATTTGACGGGTCACGCCCTGGTCACGGGCATGACCAACAGTACACGGGCGTGATATGTGTATTTTGGGCAGATTTTTTGCTTTTTATCTACAAAACAAAATAAAATAAATTCGCAAAATATTTACAATAAAAGAAATATTTTATTGAACAAAAATAAAGTAAAACGACTGATATAATGTACATAAAACTAGGTATATTTACAATTCATCAAGAAGTAAAGGCGAGCTACACTCCTAGTCCGGACTCTTCGTTGAACCATGGTTTCCGGGTTCAACAGTCCCATGATGACGCTTTAAGCACTTTCCTCTTTACCTTGTCTCTGCTTTGTCTCTCCTTTTCTTCTTTTTATAACTTTAGACACACTTTCTTCATGTGCCCAGACTTGTGACAGTGGAAACATTTAGGAACAGGATATTCTTCGTCACTGTCCTTCCCCTTTGATGCTTTATTATATCTCATCTTCTCTTCTGCACCTTTTTTCAGAAATCTTTTGAACTTCCCTAGCCTCTTGGGATTCTTCATGAATCTTCTTAATTCTCGAAAATAAAGCCTCTCCTCATCTTTATCATCAGACTCTTCTGCTACCTTCTTTTCAAGTGCTGATATTGTGTGACTCAACAATGACGATCACCTTTAGATTGAACCGTGGAGGAAGAGATCACAAGATCTTCCACACCAAGTCTCAATTTGAGAATGTCTTTCTGAGTGATCTAGATGCATTCATAATTTTTGTGAAGCAAGTGTACATGTTGTCCACCTCCTCATCAATCTCTTTTTAGAACTTTTCATATTCTGATTCAAGTCAAAACAGCTTCGACTCTTTTACCTACGAAGTACCTACATGCATTAGCTCAAGTAATCGTCATATAACATAAGAAGTTTCATAATTGCAAATTCTATTAAATTTAGTTTTGTCAAATGCACAGAAAAGAGAGTTATTAGCTTTCGTATTGTTAGTACATTTCAGTTTATCTAAGTCATCCCACTTGTCGTGCAGTTTATCCAAAATTTGTTCACCTACAGTGGTAGTGGGTTTAGTGTATTTTATTTCAACCATGGCATAAACATTCATGCTTTGTGTCATTAATAATATCTTCAAGCGAGTTCTGTAGTGGTTGTAGTCATTTCCCATAAACAGGGGAGGTCTACTCACACCTTGACCCTCAAGGAAAGCGTGATTTATGTTGGCCATCTTACTTCAAGATTTTAACCATTTTTGAAGTAACCTACCTTTGATACCACTTGACGGTACTTAATGCACCAACAATATACAATCACAAAAAACAAGATGAAAAAATGAAACTTGATTTTCTTCAAAAATAATAAAATGTTTACACATAGAACAAAACTAGATATCCATGACGCTAGAGTTTGGAGGCAATGAATATGATACCCTTTTGGTTTCTATACCGACCCTCAACCAAGAACCGATTGGCTCTCTCCCTTTCCTCCCCGAAAGGTCTTCGAGCTGGTTCCTCACCTTCCTCCCCGAAAGGGTCTTAGAGCCAACTAGATCTCCCCGATCTAGACGCCTCCCAAGATGATTTCCCACGAAACCCTTCTCGGATTCCAACGACCTCCTTGGTCGATTTTCCTCACACACAAAAAGAGTAGAAAAGAGAAAAATACAAATAGTGAAATGAGAGTTAGAAACTATTGCTTCCTCGAGAAGAGTTTCCTCCGTAGAGTGGAGGACGATCGATGTTTCTGAAAATCGTTCTTCTTGCACACGATCAATTTTGATGATCGTTGTACACTTTTCTATTTTGAGATCTTCAATCATGAATGGGAGGGAGATATTTCTCTTTTCCTTGCTTGGAGACAGTGGTTGACTGCAACAGAGTCAGCTATGAAACCCTAATCATGTGTGTCTCTTCTTCTTGTCTCCTCTGGAAAAGAAATGCCTGCTTTTATAGTCATTTTAAAATTAGCTACCACCGGTGCTAAGGTTATCGCGCAGCGTTAGGTCTTTTCACACGTTGTTGCCAGCTGTCCATCACCAAATTAGAAAAAAATCCTAAAATATTCTCTTGCCGCTTTTTTATAGCATGGCACAGTTACAAGCGTGACACAGTATTCTAGTCAGCAATCTCTTCTCGGCACTACCGGCTCTTCTCCACTGTACCTGCTCTTCTAGACACTAATGACTCAACGATCGTCGACATGGCTAATGCGCAGCAATAGTCTTAGCACCCGACAGTAGGTCACAGAGGAAATTTTCCATCCCCAGCTTGTAAGACAACATAACTAGCGCAAGAGGTAGGGATAGCGCCTAGCGGTAGGTCACAGACTGTGGATCCCTGGTGTCTTCATACCTATAAACCTGCACAATATACCCAATACAAGTATGATCAAATACAACTTGGTTTTTGATATTAACAAACTAAAGAGATGCAGAACACAAGTTCCAACATCCCCTTTAGGAGTGATCGCAGACTGTTTTCTGTTGATTGCCCTATCAATGAGGTCTACCATTTTGGAGTGTTTGCAGACTCTTTTTTGTTGATCATCTTATCTATGGTGTTTCCCATTTGGGAGTTATTGTATACTCCTTTTTAGTGATCACTCAGACTGCAAGGTCTCTCCTTTAAGAGGGATCACATACTCTCTTTTGGTGATCACCCTGTCCATAAGGTCTGCCTATCAGGAGTGTTTGTGCACTTTTTTTCATAACTGTCATGTCCGCTCAACCTCTTTTTTACGGGCACCTGTAATTCCTTGGTTTGCCCATTTGTGCAGTCCCCATTTCCTATAAATAGTACCCAACCCAAGAACATTGGTAGGAGGGGCATGGGAGACAGGAGTTGTGTGCTCTCTGTAATTGTTCGGGCGAGCTCTACAAGTGGAAATGTCAAATACCCATTTGGAGGTCGCACGAGCGATTTATGCAACATCTCCTTGGTGTTCGCAAGCTCCCCTTCTTCTTATTATTCATTCACAACACAATGTAAATGACCACTCAACAAATACCTCATATCCCTTTTGTTCAAAACGATGAGATTTGATGGTACTTTTGACATTAACACTTACAACTGTCGATATGAACTTGATCATGACCAATGTGTTTATCATATAAGGATAAGGATTGAAGATCTTAAGTGACATGTGTTGGGTACATTGGGAATTATGTACCTGATTTGGAGAAGCCTCTTATCAACCCAATGATATACACAAAGTTGTATTTAATGTATATTAAGTTTACATGTGCATGATTTAAAGTGAAGAAATTTATCTAAGCGCAAATGTGTCGACACAGTTCAATTGCGTCAACACCTCTGCATAAGCTGTGTCGAGACAATCTCACTGTCTCGACACAAGACAGAATCAGAAGTTGTCAACATAATAAACAGAGTGTGTCGAGATAATCTAACTTTCTCTACACAAGGCAAAATCAGAAGTTATCGACATAGAAGACAGTGTGTGTCGAGACAATCTAACTGTCTCGACATAAGGCAGTATAAAGACATGTCAACACAGATAATGGGCGTGTTGAGACAAGTCAACTATCTCGACACTTTCAGCTTCTGATGAAAATTATTCCAAGTTAGAATGTGTCGAGACTACTAAGAAATCTCGATACATGTGTTGAGACATTAGGAACATCTCGATGCTTATGGTTCAGAATATGCTAGGTCAACACAAAACATGTCAAGACATGTCAGAACTATGAAGTCAGTTGCGGTAATCTCATACTTCAACAGAAATAGGTCAAGGAAGGATTTGATGTATGTTGCTGACATCATCAAACAGAATCCAACCATCTGTGAAGTCTATAAATAGGCAGTGCTTCCTTCACAAAATAGAGATATACGAGAGAGTCAAATCAAAAAATAAGAACCGACAGATCAAATTAAGCATTCCGAATTTCTCGTTCTAATTTCTTCCAAGTCCTAACCAGGCGACATATTCGAGAAAGAGGAAGAAGATGAAGGTCTTCAAGAAAAACCTTGGATCCCTTTTTATAGGTTGATCTGAAGGTCAAGCTGTATCTGATCAACAACATCTTCAAGGTATTCACACCGATCAACATCAAGAAGATTGCTGAATCAGAGAAGAAACTTTTCAGTCAGCAGATCCATCAAGAAGAAATCCAATTGCAACTGATTTGAAGAATCTGTGTAAACAGATATATCAGATTACAAGTTTTCTGTTTTCTGAAGTTTATTTTATCCCTTTATATTGTAAGAACTCCTAGAGATTTGAGTGGGTAGGAGAATCTTTTCTCTAAGAATTGTAAGACTAAATTATAAAGGCTGAGGTAGGGTTCTAGAGAGACTTAAGGTAGGTGGTTTGGCTAAATCACTGAGTTGTAAACCTATTTTATAAAGGCTGAGGCAGGTGTTGATGCATGAAAACGGCACCGCCTAGTTAATGGGTTGTTCGATCTCACAAGCTATTTGAAGAAGAGGGTTGTGTGGTTAGAGGAGAGGAGAAAGCTTCTGAGTGCTCGAGAGTGGAGCAAACGCTTGTCCAAGGGCTGCGGGGATAGAGGAGAGTAGGAAGTTGATCCGAGTGCGGAGATGGTTGGGAAGGTTGATCAGCGGAGGAGGTTGATCAGGAGCTGTCGAGCAGACAGTTACTTTGACGGTTGTACATGCAGGTTGATGCTGAGGGAGTTGAGCTGAGAAGAAGAGAGGGGGCCGCTAGCAGCGGCAACAGCAGACTTCGCCCGCCGCGGCTTAAATATCATTCTTGCGATGGGCTTTCCTTTGATTAATATTGAGTTATTACATCTTGCATTACACCTTTACAAGAAAGCAAATAAAGGGTACACAGGTGAAGCTGGCGGCTAAGGAAAAGAGGTGCTGGAGAGGAGGCCGTGCGGACTGGGGACTGAGGGCGGCAGGCCGCATGGTTACAAGAAGAGGGGACGCGGACTGAGAGAAGGAGTCTGCAGGAATTGATAGCTCGAGCTTGTCGGGAGTACTCGAGCACGAGAGTGATGATATTGTTGATACTATCCTCAAATGAGAGGCATGGGGGTCTATTTATAGGCCCAAGGAGGTAACGGCTTTCGGTGACGTTACCCCCGGTGAGACGGTAACTGGTGCGAGTAAAGAATTGAGTCCGCCGAGTCCTCAACAGGCCACGCTGACTGGAACTGCCTTTTGGAACTGGTTCTGCTGCCTCGCGGACTGGGAGGAGTCCTCCCCTGCTGTGCTGAATGAGCCCGTGCCAAGACTGTACGTGCTTGAGGGAGTTGTCTGGCTGCTTCCGGAGATAAGCGGGTGGAGGCTGAGTGGAGGACTGCGCAATGAGTCCGCCGCTGCAGAGCTGAGCGAGCATGCGCTAAGGGTGCGAGTTGAAGAGGTTGTCTGCCTACTAGTAGGGGAAGCGAGTGCTGGAGGCTGTAAGGTGGAATGCGAGTTGAATCCGCTGAGTCCGCGGTGGGTAAACTGAGTCCGCCTCTGCTGTTAAACGAAGCGGCTAACTGTTGAAGCTGGAGCTGGTGTTCATCAATGTAGGCGGACTGGAAGGTTTGACAACACTTTGAGTATGCCGAGCTTACGGTGAACGGGATATGTCCACTGATCTTGGAGGGTAGCCGGAAAGCTGGAGCGTCCGCGCTCCTCAGGTGGACTGAAGAAGCAGGTTGCCCATGTTGCTGGAGTCCACCACTTTGTTGAATGGAACTTGCAGCACCTGCTGGGGGCCTAGGCTTGGTGACCTGGTAGGTCGCACTTTCTGGCGAGGTGGGCGGCCTGGAGGCAGGCCGCTTGACAGTGTGGTGGTTTGGTCTACTTGAAGAGTGACCTACATGAGCGGGCTGGAGTAGCAGCTTGTTGCTGGCCTGGGCGGATAGGTATCCGAGTCCGGCAAAGGGGGACCTGTTGAGACGGTTATGGTTATGCTGACAAGGCGCGCGGCCTACAGGGGCGGACTACAGAAGCAGTCTACGTCCCCTGTAGAACAAAGGAACAACGCGCGGCCTGGGTGGTCAGACCGCTGAGACCGCCCAAGCTGTGCGACCTGAGCGGACAGAAAAGCCTGTCCGCCCATCCTAAGACGTCGCGACCTCCAGGAGGAACCCGGAGCAGGCCGCGACTAGCGAACTGGCTGCCTTGGGAAGGATCGTCGATTTCGGGGTGAACATATTCCCCGCACTTTTTTAAGTTCAGAAGGGAACTTCAAAAAAGTTGGAGATCCACGAAAATCGTGATCCACCTCAAAGGAAAGGAAGGGGGCAAGGAGAGATAGAACTTGATGTCTCTCCTTATGAGGAGTTTGTCAATGCCTATCTTTTCCTGCAAGAGAAAAGTTAATATAGGCATATATGGAAGGTACGTCTTGCGTGTACCTGAGTTTAACTTTGCAAAACGAAGAAGATGTGTCTTCCACTGGGTTCTTCAAAACGAAGGTGAGAGGAAAACTTGGAAGCATAATAACTTATAAGTACCTGATGGAGGCTTGCAAGCACCTGTTATCTTCTATAAAAAGAAGAGTAAGCGACATTCGTGAAGAGGAAAATAAGTTGCAAGTACCTGAAGGGAGACTTGCAAGCGCTTGCTGGTTTCTGCAAAAGAGAAGTTAGAAGAAAATATGGAAGTAAAGAAAAAGCCGCATGTACAACCTTGGGCTCGCGAGAGGTGGCCCAACGAGCGAGAAGGCGAGGCTGGCGAGATGATAGGTGAGTGAGACCAGGAGGCCCACCTGCAGGAGGCGGGATGTGGGATTCTCTGAAGTAGGCGAGACCTCCTAGGAGGCGAGATGGACTATAGGGCGAGAGGCCGGCGAGACGGACAGGGCGGTCGTCTCGCCAATCAGTGCCTTCCCCACTCACCACATGGGAGAAGAGATGTTTTCACCTTTTTACTCCCAAGGAGGATTTTACCTTTTTTTCCCCAGGTAATTTTACACTTCTACCCCTGGAGGTCTGCGCATAGCCCTCCAGAACAGCAGAGTTTGGATGTTGGCAGACCCAGCCCAGGGTGTTTTGGTCATTTCAGGTTAGTTCAGAAGTGATATTTGCAGATCAGATTCAGAGGCCTATAAATAGACCGATAAGGTGCCTGAGAAGGTTGTTGAACCTTTCCACTATCTTCCTCACAGGCGCCTAGTTCAGCATTGGCTAGGGAGGGGAAGATCTTCAGTTATTCCGGGAAAGAGGTGGGACCTCCGAGCTGAGACCCCTCGGTCTATTTTCAGGTCTCCGACTCACGTCAGGAGGATAGCTCGGGAAGAGTACGTGAGGGCAGCATCCTGTTTCGAACTTTAGGAGGAACCAGAAAGCTGGTTCCAACATTTTTGGTGTGGTGAGCGTGGAACGCAGCCCTTAGAGAAGAACATTGAGAAACCACGTGGCGGGAGGTCACGGAGAAGGAGAAGGCGCGGGGTCGGATAACCCGGGAGGATTTGTCAGAAGGGAAGAGTTTATGGCTTCAATTAAGGGGATTATGGACTTGCTGCAATGGATCTCGCGACAGGGAGATTGTTCGACCCCACTGCCTCAAGTGCCTGCTATCGCACCGCAAGAAGAGCTCGTCTCGGCGCGAGTTGGAGAAGATTCCCCGGGGAAGAGACCGGGGAAGGAGGTGATGGCGGAAGGGAGCGGGAGAGACATGGCAGGAAGGGAGCTGTTCCCAATCCCAGCGAGTACCATCTCACCAGGAGAGGTAGTCGCGCGAGTGGGGGCGGAGAGACTGGTGGGGCGAGGGTCGCCTTTTTGTGAGTTGATCCTGTCAGCTCCCATCCTAGAAGGGTTCCGGGAAACCGAAATGAACTAGTATGTGGGGAAAGATGATCCCCTTCATCACTTGCAATGGTTCGAGGACGCGGTTTCGATCAGGCCCATGACGGACGCATTTAAATGCCGTCTTTTTGCCATCACCCTAAAAGACAAGGCTAGAGACTGGTTTCACTAGCTCCCGACAAGCTCAATATACTGCTTTGAGGACCTAAGCAGGAGATTCCAGCTACGGTTCTCCACTTTTAAGAAGAGAAAGAGGAACCCAGAGTCGATCTTTTTGATTAAGCAGAGGGCAGATGAATCCCTGGCTCAGTACGTGGATAGGTTCCAAGAGGAGATCTTGGATATACAGGAGGTGCCGGGGTTTGCCCTCCAGATGGCCTTTACCGTGGGACTACGGGAAGGTTTCTTCAAAATGAGCCTCACCCGGAAGGCGCCGCTGTCTTTTGAAGGATTGATGGAGAAGGCGGCGAAGGAAATAGCGATGGAGGCGGCAAATCCCGCTTTTGCAAAAAAGTTGGCAAGGCTTACAGAGGTGGAGCCGAGGGAGTCCGGGGGGAGACAGCAGGAAGCAAGGAGAAGATAAGAGCCAAGGGCATCGAAATATCAAGAGCTGGGATGGAGGCATTAGGTGGGCCCTTCCCCAGGACAAGGGAGAGGATTTCCCTACGGGGGGAGGAACCAACAAGGAGGACCAGGAAGATTTCACCAGCAAGGGTTGGGGTATGGTCATAGAACACCCCTGCCCCCTCCGCAGCAGGCTATGGCGATCAGCCGAGGTAGAGGTAGAGGCCGGGAGAGAGGAAGAGGAGCAGGAACTGGGAGAAGGAGAAACCCTCAGGAAGGAAGGCAAGGGGGGATGTGGCGTTGCCATATTGCGACTTCCACGAAGAGGAATGTCATGCAATAGCTACCTGCCCAGATTTCTTGGAAATGAGAAGAATTAAAGGAGCAGGAGGGCAACAGAGACCGGTGCGGATAGAGAAAGTGACATGTACAGGAGAGGAGGATTGATGTGTAGATCGAACGGATGTAGGAGATCGAGGAGGAATTGGTCTAATCCATGGAGGAGTAGGAATAGAGGCGGCCCGAAAGGCGAGCCTTCACACTATGTACCGCTAAAGCATAGCCTCGACGTCATAATCCCCTCCCCCAGATGAAAAGATCACCTTTTCAAGGAAGGACATGCCAATCATGAAGACCCTTTCTGTGACGCACTGGTGATACAACTGCCATCGAAAACTTTACGGTGTCACGGACCCTGGTAGACAATGGGAGCTCAGTGAACGTGATTTTCAAGAAAGCATTCAATGAGATGAGGGTGGAGGCCCGGAGGGTGCTGGCAGCGGATGGACCATTGTTTGGGTTCTCAGGAGAGAGGAAAGAAATCGAGGGGGGAGTGGGACTCCAAGTAACCCTGGGAGGGCTATCCCGAAATTGCCGCTTCGTCTTAGTGGATGCCCCCATTAGTTACAACGCCATCTTTGGGCGCCCCTTGATCAGCACTTTCAGATGCGTTCTGTTGGAACACCCTATTACTAATTTGGGTCAGGATCGCTATGTCTTTAGGAAACCTGTTTTTGACCTCATTGTATAGATCTAAAGGTCAATTAGAATTGAGTTTAAGGGTTAGTAGTTAGGTTTGGAATCTGCCCTCAAGACCAAGGTTTTTCAGTTTGGAGACTAAGTCATTTCGTCTAGCTCAATACGACGAATCGCCGAACTCCATTCGACGATCGTTGAGCTCACTTCGACGAGTCGTCGAACTCCATTCGACGATCTCTGAGCTCAACTTCATCAAAGTCGTCGAACTCCATTCGACGATCTTTGAGCTCAGTTCGACGATCTTGAGTCCAGCTTGTTCCGCTATCTCTGAGCTCAGTTCGATGATAGTTGAGCTCAGATCGACGAACTCTATTTCTGTATAAGTCCAAATCGCTGAGCTCAGTTCGACGATAGTGGAGCTCAGTTCGACGTTTTTTTGAAGAGTTAAATGTTTTTCAAAATTCAAATTCAGACAGTTGAAGAGTTATTCTCAGCAATTAATTCAGAAGATTTTGTAGCCGTTTTCTTTTATTCTGGTGAAAGTTTCAAGGAATTATCAAGGAATGTTTCATTGGACTTTCCCCTAGAAGACAAAAGCAATTAAGGAAGTCATTTAATGGCAGGCCAACGGCTATCTTGTCAGTGGATCATTTCTATTCAGAGAAAAAGGAATAAAAGACAAGATTTTTGAATTCCAGAAAAAGAAAGAAGAACAAGGGAGAGACACACATTCTGCAATATTCATTCTCTGCAAATCTTCTTCCCCAACAACTCTCACAACCACAATCACACGAGAAAGAAAAAGAGTTGCAGACATTCTCTGTCTCAAAGAATTCATACAAGAACACCATCACTAAAAGAGATCAACCATCTGAAATCTTCAGATCTCTTTTGATTCAAGTGTTCAAGGCCATCAATATTCAAGACTCCAGACACCTCACATTTCAGCTGTTGCTGAAATCATCATTTGCTGGAGATCAATTTTTTGAAGGCCTATCACCCTACTGCAAAGCTTCATTTCCTGAACAACTACAGATTTCAGGGGGAGCATTGACAACATCAATATCCACATAGTCTTCTCAGCTGCTTTGAGAAAGAGAAGACCTCCATCACTCTCTCATCCCCACCTCTGTAAAGGGTTTTTCAAACTCCATTCAAAAGTTTGTGTTTGGTTTTTGAGCACCTTATCAAAAGCTCATTGGTGGCAAGACACCTGATCAAAAAATCTGGTTTGGTTTTTGAGCACCTTACCAAAAGCTCATTGGTGCCTAGGACACCTGATCAACTCATCCTACAGTGGATTCCTACCTAGGGTGGTAGAAAAGTGGATGTACCCAAGTTTAGGGGAACCACTATAGCTCCTTGTGTCTTCTGGTTGCTTGTTTTTCTTTTGTTTCTGGCTATGGCTTGTGTTTAGTTTCTTTTGTAGTTTGTGATTATTCTGTGCTTAGATTTACTATTTGCTTCCTTGTTCACATTAGAATACAACAACTGTTGTAAAAGTTTTTAGCAAGCACCATACTTTATTCACCCCCTCCCCCCCCCCCCCCCCCCCCCGCTAGAGTATATCAGATCTAACTCACACTTTCAATTGATATCAAACGAGGTTGGTTAAAAATACCACATCTCAGTGGTTGCACAGGCTAACACCTGAACCCAAAGATTCCTATAGTTAAATCTGCTTGTTGTAGATTTTGTTATCAGAATTATTTCCTCACAAATCATGGCCCAAAACAAAGATTATGCTAGCACCAGACCTCTGATGCTTAAGATCACGGCAGTGAACCGGTCGCACAAGTAATATAAAGTCGGCAAGTTTTACAAAGTATCGATCTCACAAGGAATACAGTAAGGTGGAGTTAGTTTCGAGGAGGACTTGAGATTGAAGTCCTCAAGGTCGGCAGTAACAATGGGGGTTTTGATTGTTGCGATAAAAAGAAAGTAAAAATCTAACAACTACTCCTATGCAACGCCGCTATGCGATGCTTCGCTAGGCGGGATGGAAGACTTGTCGGGCCGCTATGCACCGAATCACTAGGCGGATGGGCGAGTAGGCTTGCGGATGAGGTGATGAGAATGGCGGAATGAGGGTCGAAAGCACATCTTCGCTACGCACGCCACTAGAAATTGCTAGTGCGGCAAGGTTGGATGGTGGTAGATGGAATATGGTGCACCTCAAGAAATTAACAAAAAAAAGAAATCACATAGACATGATTTGATACAAATGTATATCAAAATAAGTACAACATCATCATACACAAGAGATCAACTATACTATTCAACAACAAGAGAAGAAAAGTGTGTGAAATCGACCGGATTCGAAGCCTTGCTGAGGATTCACGGTTGGAATCGTCGGGTTGTCAATCCGCGTCCAAGCTCGGTCCGCAACTTCGTCCGGGGTAGAGAAGGGTTGTCACCACCTTCCAATGGCCCGTCTTCTTCGTGTCACAATCCGGTGGAGGATGGCACAACTTCTCCTAGCTTGGTGGAGAAAGCTAGGTCAAGCTCTTCTTGTAGCTCAAGGATGAAGGAGGAGGCCGAGAGGAAGCTCCGGCTTGGATTTGGCGGTGAAAGCTTGCCCGGAGCACCTCCCTAGGGTGGAAGATGAAGGGGAACGGCGGAACCCTTCCTCGGAGATGAAAATGGCAGAGAAATATCGAGCGATCCTGAATTAGGGCGGAACCTGCGAATTTATAGATTGCAGAAATTATAGTGCACACGACCAGTGGCGCACGACCAGTGGTCGTGCGCACTATGTCCAGTGGTAGTGCGTTTTCCCCAGCCAGAATTTGTAAGAAAATGGAATCAATACCCACGATCAGTGGCGCACGACCAGTGGTCGTGCGCACTATGTCCAGTTGTAGTGCGCATACCCCAGGCTAATTCTGGAAAACGTAGAGTAGTGCGCACGATCAGGGGCGCACGACCAGTGGTCGTGCGCATTAGATCCCATGATCGTGCGTAGTATTCCTGTTTCACAACCATCCCGGAACACGCACACGACCCCTGTGCCGAAGGAAAAACAAATCATTAATTTGTGCAGACATTCCAGGCAATAACAAAAAGGAGAACAGACTATAAAAATAAAAAATACACAACCATGGGCTTAAATGTGCACTTCCTATGGAAATATAGGCAAGATGAAATATATATGATAATGAATTAAAAGTGAAGTGCAAACGCGTGAAAACTAGCCCAGATGAGTCCGAAAATAGGTATATAAAATGGACTCATCACACCCCCAGACTTAACTGTTTGCGCGTCCCGAGCAAACAAAATCTAAGCAGATAGGGAAAATTACTAGCTAACAAAGAAATTGAAAAACAAAGTACCATGCGAAGTCGCATGCTCGCGTGCGTAATAATACAATAGAGAAAATTTCTAAGTATGCAGAATAGTTTATATTTTTCACAATGCGTATCAAAATTTTATTATTACTCAAAAATAGAATCACGGTGAATCATCCAGTCACGCGTAGGGAGAAAGTAGACTAATCGCTAGGCGAGCATTGCCAAAGATCAGGGCTCGGGATAACCTCCAAAGGAATCCACCAATGTCGGTGACCATATGCTTTCCCTTTCACACTCTCTCCACGGCACTAGTTAGACTCAAGCACGAATCTGTAGGACTTGGAGTATAATATAGGCTTAGGTGAAGGCTGGGTATATAAAGGTAAACAAGACGGACACGCACACCCAAAATAAGATCGCCCGAAAACGTACACAGCTAAACTCAATGGACAAACACGTGCGACGCATCACCAGACCTGGACTTTTGACGGTGCGCGCAAGCCCATAACGAACACAACTCAACCACATTGCACAACTCAGCAATAATAGATATACAAATACATTTTTTTTTTTTGTATTCCACATTGGGAATTTTCTTTTTATTTACTATCATATTTTTTTTCTTTTCCCCTTTTTTATTTTTTCTTTTATCCAAATAGCCAAAACAAAATAGGAAAACACTGCAACACCACAAGCTGCACAAACACCAACAAAACTGCCCACACAAAACGGATATAAACTACAACAAAATAAACTAACCGAGCGATCACATTCAGATGTGCGAGTAGGAAAAGCTATATGGCTATGGTAGCGAGGCGAAGGGATTTCAAAGGAAGGGACAGGCTCAACGGGGATAGCAACGGTTAGATGTCGGGAATGGTACAAGGCTCAAATGAGACAAAGTGACGGCCCACATCACGCACGCACTTGACTAACCATGTACCCATGCTTCGAGAGTAGCTAGGGGCAAGTTCTTAGCCAACGAAAAAGATTATCCGTCCTCCCGACTCGAGCAATATGAAACTAACGGCTGTCTACACACATCCCTAAGCTACCGTTAGATTCACACCGGATTCACCAACTTTTGAGTAGAATAAAAAGTATTTACGGAATTAGAAAAATATAAAACTAAAAGCATACAGAAAAATTAAATCTACTCAAATTTCTACACGAGACGAGAGCAGTTGACTAGGAGCACAACAAGGTAAACATTTTACTCTGTCTCACAAACCTATGTCAGCACCATAATTTTCTCAAATCTAACGAAGAAATGAGTTTAACTCGCAGTATGCAAAAAGCTAAGCACGCGCTCATGTGGGTGCAGTGGTGTGTAGTGCAATGAACTAATCAAAATAAAACTATAAAGGCTTCTAGTATGCACACGAGATGTGCACGTGCAAAAGGTAACAAAACTGGCTCTCCCCCAGACTTAAACTAAACGACACATCATATGATGGAGAAATTAAAAATCATAAAGAGCTAAGGGAAGAGGTTACCCAATGCTCAGCTAGTGAGCATACCAGAAGACGCGTGGAAACCTGAAGCAGGCCCGGCATACGAAGAATCACAACCCTGCCAATGCAATTTGCCAAGAATATCTGCAGGGGTGAGCTCCGCAAAAACAAAAGAAAACTATACAAAATACAAATAAATACTAAAACTAAAATAGACATGAAAAATAAAAATTGCAGAAAATAAAAGATAAGTACTGAGGTTATTGTCATCCCAGCATGACTTATTCGGCTATGAAAAGGTTCTAGCTAATGGGTCTATGAAAAGAAAAATGCACAGGTAATTGTTCCAATATCTATTTCGGTAATGGGTACCGATACGGCGATAGAACAGTTACCCCTCTACCTAAATAGTAATACCTGCCCAACACAGGTAGAGGAAATAAGAAATAAGAAGAGGAGGAGCACTGGTCCTCGCTCATCTTATCACAAAAGAAATCCTTGCCTCGCAAGGTATCGTCTACAGGGAGTCTGCAGGAGGAGAAAGCGATGAATGGAGCTTCCTCAACAGAGGAGGAATCAACCTCCTCGCAAAAGAGGATGCTATCATCCATGACTCGAGCTGAAAGCTCCAAGTCCTCCTGAAGAACCTGCGAAGACTCAACCCGCACAGGCTCAGATACAGAAATGGGATCAAGAAATAAAGGAGATGAATAACTAAAAGAATCAGATATAGGGGGAGTGGTCCCAGTCTCACTCCCAGCAGGATCATGACATAGATCATCGACGGCGTCATATGAGTCATGGCGAGGGGAATCTGCGATATCAAGGTCCTCGGTGGTGGTTTGGACCTCCTCATCCATCAAGGAAGTGGAAACTTCCTCAACAAAGAGGATATCCTCATCAACACACCTCGGTGCGTCCACATGTTCCAAGACGTAATACTGTCCATTAATGAAAATAATATCCTCGTCAAACATGGGCACATCCTCAGGCTCAGAATCACAATCCGGCCGAACATCATCAACCGACTCACTAAAAATAGGGATAGATAATTCTTGCAAAGAAGGCAGAGGAACAACAGCATCAGAGAAAATATATGCAGGTTCCTCCGAGGGTGAATCAACAAGAGGGGAAGAGTGCATGGGGAGAGACGGTGCCACAATGTCATCACACCGATCAGTAGAAAGTCTGATGGGTATATCCGCAGCAGTCCCCCATAGACAAGGTTGTGTTGCAAACATATCATCAGAATCAGAAGGGGCAGCCGATTGAGAGGTGGATGGAATGAATCGGATACCCGGTTCATCATCCTCCTCCAACTGGCGCTGAAATTCTGCGCAATCTTTCAACACGTGGTCGGTGCTACGACAACACAAACATCATTTTCCATTACTCCTCGGTACAGGTTGGACCGGAGAGGAATAAGAAAAAGATGAAGGCGTAGAAGAGGAGTGACCATAAGACCTGGGTTGGGTGTATGAAGTACCATAAGAAGATGGTGCTCCATACACAGAACCACGAGAATTATGCTCCCATTCTTCAGTGGGGCACTTATCACTACCATGCCTATAATCCCTGCACCATCGGCAATGGATATTCATATAAGAATACATGGTGCAATAAGAATAATTCACCAACAGAAAGTTTCTAAGCAACAATTAACTACACAGCACAAATAAAAGAATAGGAAAACCTGCTACAGCAAAATTAAAACTAGAAGAAGAACAAATAAAAACACATAAAAACATATTCTAAAAACTTAAATAAAGAAGAAACATGAAATATACAAATGGAAAAGGGCTTCTATCTCCTATCTTCCTCTCCAAAAACTCACACGACTGTGTTCCCCGGCAACGGCGCCAAAAACTTGATGCTTAAGATCACGGCAGTGAACCGGTCGCACAAATAATATAAAGTGGGAGAGTTTTCCCAAGAATAGATCTCACAAGGAACACAGTAAGGTGGAGTTAATTTCGAGGAGGACTTGAGATTGAAGTCCTCAAGATCGGCAGTAACGATGGGGGTTTTGATTGTTGCGATAAAAAGAAAGTAAAAATCTAACAACTACTCCTATGCAACGCCGCTATGCGATGCTTCGCTAGGCGGGATGGAAGACTAGTCGGGCAGCTATGCACCGAACCACTAGACAGATGGGCGAGTAGGCTTGTAGATGAGGTGATGAGAATGGCGGAATGAGGTTCGAAAGCACCTCTTCGCTACGCACGCCACTAGCAATTGCTAGTGCGGCAAGGGTGGATGGTGGTAGATGGAATATGGCGCACCTCAAGAAATTAACAAAAATAAGAAATCACATAGACATGATTTGATACAAATGTATATCAAAATAAGTACAACATCATCATACACAAGAGATCAACTATACTATTCAACAACAAGAGTAGAAAAGTGTGCGAAATCGACCGGATCTGAAGCCTTGCTGAGGATTCACGGTTGGAATCGTCAGGTTGTCAATCCGCGTCCAAGCTCGGTCTGCAACTGCGTCCGGGGTAGAGAAGGGCTGTCACCACCTTCCAATGGCCCGTCTTCTTCGTGTCACAATCCGGTGGAGGATGGCACAACTTCTCCTAGCTTGGTGGAGAAAGCTAGGTCAAGCTCTTCTTGTAGCTCAAGGATGAAGGAGGAGGAAGAGAGGAAGCTCTGGCTTGGATTTGGCGGTGAAAGCTTGCCCGGAGCACCTCCCTAGGGTGGAAGATGAAGGGGAACGGCGGAACCCTTCCTCGGAGATGAAAATGGCGGAGAAATATCGAGCGATCCTGAATTAGGGTGGAACCTGCGAATTTATAGATTGCAGAAATTAGAGTGCACACGACCAATGGCGCACGACCAGTGGTCGTGCGCACTATGTCTAGTGGTAGTGCGTTTTCCCCAGCCAGAATTTGTAAGAAAATGGAATCAATGCACACGATCAGTGGCGCACGACCAGTGGTCGTGCGCACTATGTCTAGTGGTAGTGCGCATACCCCAGGCTGATTCTGGAAAATGTAGAGTAGTGCGCACGATCAGGGGCGCACGACCAGTGGTCGTGCGCATTAGATCCCATGATCGTGCGCAGTATTCCTATTTCACAACCATCCTGAAACACGCACACGACCCCTGTGCCGAAGGAAAAACAAATCACTAATCTGTGTAGACATTCCAGACAATAACAAAAAGGAGAATAGACTATAAAAATAACAAAATACACAACCATAGGCTTAAATGTGCACTTCCTATGGAAATATAGGCAAGATGAAATATATATGATAATGAACTAAAAGTGAAGTGCAAACGCGTGAAAACTAGCCCAGATGAGTCCGAAAATAGGTATATAAAATGGACTCGTCAACCTCTAGTGTGCAATATGTCTAAGTTTGCACTTTGGAAAGCAAGGATTAGACTCTACATGAATTCTATTGATGATGACATTTTTAATTCTGTTTTGACAGTTTGTCCAAGACCTCCAGAGAACACAAACACAAATGCTGTTCCACCTCCATCAGGAACAGATGCTGATATCAAGAAGTGGAAAGTAGCAGATGCAAAGGCTATGAATATCTTAGCCCAGACTATGTCTGATGACATTTTCCAAAAGGTGGCTGAATGTAATTCAGCAAAGGAAATCTAGGATATGCTCTCTGAGATAGTCTCAGGATCAGCTGATGAAAGAAAGGACAGGAGATCCCACCTCATATCCCAATATGAGAATTTCAAGAAAGGAGAAGCTGAGTCAGTAGCTGAAATTCATAACATACTCAGTCTCATAGTCAATGAGCTGAAAACCTTGGACAAGGAGATCTCATTGACTGAGCTAAATGACAAAATCCTAATGTGCTTCCCAAGCACTTGGGACTCAAGAATCTGGCCAATCAAGGATGCCAGAAGTCTGAATGAGATTACAACAGAAGCTCTCTTGGGCAAGCTCAAGTCTTATGAGCTGCTCATTAAGAACAGAGAAGAAGAGCAGAAGGCTGCCTCACTAGCCACAAGAAAGGAAAAGACAATAGCTTTCAAAGCCAGTGAAGATCAGCCTGAAGACAAAGTCACAGACAATGATGAGCTGCTTAGTCTACTGGCTAAAAGATTTTACAAGATGGCCAGGAAGGACTTCAGGAAGAGATCATACAAAGATCATGACAAGCCAAGGTATGATAAATCAAACAATAAAGAAATTGTATGCTTTGCTTGCAGGAAACCAGGCCACATTGTGCCTGACTGTCCAGAGAACAAAAACAAGGACAAAAAGGATAAGAGAGAAAGAAGAAAAGATAAGGACTTCAAGAAGAGTAGCAATGGCAAACCCTCCTCAAGCAAGAACAAATACACAAGGAAGGGATTTGTTGCTGAATCATGGAGTGAGACTGAAGAGGAATCAGAAGCTTCATCCAGCTCAAGTGATGATGAAGATGATGCTGAAGAGAAGGAGTTCTGCATGATGGCAATCAATGCCTCTCAACACAATTCAGATGTAGAAGAGTCAGAGTCAGACTCAAAGACTCAACTTGAAGAGGACCAGGTAATTAGTTCTTTTGATTTCAATTCTGAGGACTTTAAGTATGAATTTAAAGCACTGTGCTTAGACTTATTAAAATCTGAGAAGGAAATTATCTCTCTCAGAAATCAATTGTCTGAACACAGTTCCTTAAAATCAGAAAACCTCAAACTCTCTGAGGAGTTGGAGTGTTGTAGGGAGCAGGTAGTTTCACTGAAAAGTGAACTATCAGAGGCCAAAAAGCTTGAAGAATCCCTCAATAGTACACTGGCCTTGGGTGCTTCATCCAGCCAACCTATAGTTCTAACAACCCCAATTAAATTTATCTCTGATAAAGGGAAGGGAGTTGTAGAGGTAGCTAGGAAGAATTCTGATCTGCCTAAGAAAACCAAGTTCCAGCAGAAATCGTCGAACGGAGCTCGACGATCGCCGAACGCAGATCGACGATCTCAGGCAAAATCGTCAAGCTCAGGTCAACGATCTCTAATTCTTGAACTCTGCCACAGTCGACCGTCGAACAGAGCTCGACGATCTGACCCAAGATCGTCGAACACAGCTCAACGATCGTCGAACAGAGATCAGAGCTTTGGAAATTCCTTCAAGGGCAAATCAAAATCCAATCCTAGGGGTCCTTCATCCCAAAAACTTAACCCTTATACTGAATGGATAATACCTCCAAGGAGATATCATCCTGAAGGTTATAAGAGTCAACCAGGGATGTCATTTATTTCTGAGTTTAAAGGTTATCAACCTAGGCCCAAGGTAAACTGGGTCAAAACAAGTGAATTATTTTATGTGCAGGTGAAGACCTATCCAACATCAAACCAGCAATGGTATTTGGATAGTGGGTGCTCCAAGCACATGACAGGAAATAAGGACAGCCTCACATCCTTTAAAGCCAAGCTTGGACCCAAAGTCATATTTGGTAATTCAAACTTTGGACTGACAAAAGGATATGGTGCAGTTCAAATTGGCACAGTCACATTCAAGAAGGTAGCCTATGTGGAAGGACTGAAGCATAATTTGATCAGTATCAGTCAGCTATGTGATGAAGGCTACCAGGTGACTTTCAGCAAAGCCTTATGCAAGATCAAGTCAGAGGACAACACAACTGTGTTGACAGGTAAAAGGAAAGGTAACATCTGCTTAGTAGATTTTCTTTCAACAGATGTAGACATTTTCCTGTTTAATTCTATTAGTAGACCTAATGTTTTATGGCATAAGAGACTAGGACATATAAACCTTAGAACTATTGCTATGCTATCCAAGGACAACCTTGTTAGAGGACTACCTTCTGGCCCCTACAAGAAGGAAGGACTCTACAGAGCTTGTCAATTAGGCAAGAAAACTAAAAATAGTTTCAAGTCACTTAATAAGAGTGATTCACCTAGGATTTTGTATCTGTTACACATGGATCTTTTTGGACCCATTATAGTACAAAGCTTAGGAGGGAAATCTTACACTTTAGTAGTTGTAGATGACTTCTCTAGATTCACATGGGTGTTCTTTCTGAGGAAGAAGTCTGATAACTTTAAGTGTTTGACAGAGTTTCTCAAATGCATACAGATTGAGTTCAATACTCACATTGCCCTGATCAGAAGTGATCATGGGACAGAGTTTGATTCTCTTCTTATGCAAGAGTTCTGTCAGAGTGAAGGGATCAGGAACACTTTCTCAGCTCCTACAACTCCTCAACAAAATGGGGTAGCTGAAAGGAAAAATAGAACCCTTATTGAATCTGCCACTACATTGTTGTCAGATGTTCACATTCCTCTATCTTTTTGGGCAGAGGCAGTGAACACCACCAACTATGTGCTGAACAGAAGTTTAATACATAAACTAAAGGGCAAGACTCCCTATGAATTACTCAAAGGGAAGAAACCTAAAATAGATTATTTTAGAATTTTTGGTTGTATTTGCTATATACACAATAATGACAAGAAGTATTTAGCAAAATTTCAAGCTAAAGCTGATGAAGGAGTGTTTCTGGGATACTCCATGATCAGTAAGGCTTATAGGGTTTATAATAAATCATCTCTTAAAATTGAAGAATCTGTTCACATATCTTTTGATGAAACTAACATGTCTTTCAAGGAGAAGAACACTTCTACCATAGAACCTTTGCAGGTACACTCTCTAGCTGAAGACTTGGACAGATTACAAATCATTCAAAAAGAGGAAAGCAGTGAAGATGAAGAAGACATTCAACATCATGAAGAGAAACTTCTTGAAGAGCCAGTTGTTGTACCACAAGAGGAAACAACAACACAGGTCGGTAAACAATCAACACCCCCTGTTTATTTAGTAACATCAAGAGACCATCCAATTTCCCAAGTAATTGGAGACATCTCAGCTGGTGTGTAAACCAGAAATCAGGTCAATCAAAACATGTTGCACACTTGCTTCCTATCTCAAATTGAACCTCAATCCATTCAAGATGCAAAGCAAGATCCACACTGGATCATGGCAATGCAAGAAGAGTTGTATCAATTTGAGAGGAACAAAGTTTGGGAACTAGTACCAAAGCCTAAGGATCACTCCATTGTTGGAACAAAGTGGGTGTTCAGAAACAAATTGGATGATCAAGGAGTAATTGTAAGGAACAAGGCAAGGCTAGTTGCTCAAGGGTACTCTCAAGAAGAAGGCATAGATTATGACCAGACTTTTGCACCAGTTGCAAGGTTGGAGGCTATTAGAATCTTCTTAGCATATGTAGCAGATAAAGGTTTCAAAGTATACCAAATGGATGTAAAGAGTAGATTTCTCAATGGAGACATCAAAGAAGAAGTCTATGTCAGACAACCTCCAGGTTTTATCTCTCCAACCCATCCTGATTATGTTTTTAAATTGAATAAAGCATTATATGGTCTCAAGCAAGCTCCTAGAGCATGGTATGAGACCCTAGCATGCTTTCTCCTGAAAAATGAATTTATAAGGGGTAGAGTAGACCAAACTCTTTTCATTAGAACCCATAAGTCCCATACCCTACTAGTACAGATCTATGTAGATGATATTATTTTTGGCTCTACTGATTCAAATTTGTGCAGAAGGTTCTCCAACCTAATGCATTCTAAATTTGAAATGAGTAGCATGGGTGAGCTATCCTTCTTTCTAGGATTGCAAGTCAAACAACATGCTGAAGGCATATTCATTTCTCAAACCAAGTATGCAAAAGAATTGGTTAAGAAATTTGGTATGTCTAAAGCATCTTGTATGAAAACACCTATGCCTACTAATGCTGTATTGGATGCTGATGAACATGGAAAACCTGTTGATCAGACAACATATAGAGTAATGATTGGCTCTTTACTGTACCTTACAGCTGGTAGACTAGACATAATGTTTGCTACATGCATATGTGCTAGATTCCAAGTGAACCCTAGAGAGTCACACCTAACATTAGTTAAAAGGATTCTCAGGTATGTTAAAAGTTGTCCAAATCTAGGTCTCTGATATCCAAAAGATTCAGCATTTGACTTAACTGGATTTTCTGATGCTGATTATGCTGGATGCAGAATTGACAAGAAAAGCACCAGTGGAACTTGTCAGTTTCTTGGTGACAGACTTGTCTCTTGGTTTTGCAAGAAACAAACATCTGTGTCAACTTCAACTGCTGAAGCTGAATATATGGCTGTAGGTAGTTGTTGTTCACAAATATTGTGGATTCAAAACCAACTCCTAGACTATGGCTACAACTTAGAGAAGTCTAAAATCTTTTGTGATAATACCAGTGTTATTTCTATAGCTCAAAATCCAGTTCTCCATAGTAGGTCAAAACGCATAGAAATTAGGCATCACTTCTTAAGGGATAATGTTGAGAAGAATAAAATTGAACTTCAATATATCCCAACTGATTTGCAAAGGGGAGATATTTTCACCAAACCCTTGGATGAAAAGAAACACACCTTCTTCCTAAATCAGTTAGGAATGTTAGATGGAGGAAGTCTAAAATAAGTTCCAAGACTTTGAAACTCTAAAAAAAGACCAAGACTAGACAAACATCTTAATTTTTCTAGTGTCTAGAGTGTTTCTGGTCTCTGAACTGCACTCGACGATTTTCCCCCCGATCGTCGAACGGAGATTGATGCCTTCCGAAATCGTCGACCAGAGTTCAGTGCTTCTCAGATAGTGCTCAACTATCTCTCCAGGTCAACGATCGTCAAACGGCGCTCGACGATTTTGTTTTCTGAACTATCGTCGAACGGAGCTTGACGCTCTCCAATATCGTCGAACGGAGATTGACGATATTAAAGACCTTTCAGATTCCTTTAGAAGCCCCGATCGTCGAACTGAGTTCAACGATCTTTCCTTTTCTACGTCGAACCCTAATATAAAATTCATTTTTCGGCCATTGTTCCCCTTTTGCGCTTTCAATCTCTCTGCAAGTTTTCTCTTTCCCTCCAAACATCTCTACACTTGGTCGTTTGGTTGTTTATTATTTGCAGGAAACCATGGCCGTCTCCGTCGCCGTTCTGGCCGCGATGAAATTCGATGCAGGTTTCGATATTGATATGGATTCTTTCAGCACCATTGATCAGGTTTTTTAAGACATTCTAGAACTGTTCAAGGAACAAAAGCTTGTTGCTATCATGTCCACCAGAATCAAATTGCCTGCAGATGAAATCAAGGAGTGGGTCTATACTGCCCACAACCAAGACCAAAATACAGTTGTTGGATCAATTTCAGGAACCCAGGTACCTCTTACACCTGCTATTCTGACAGAGATTTTTGGATTGAATTCTGGAAGAGATTCTGTTGAAATGTCTGGAGAAGAATTTACTACTATGCTTGATAGAATGGGTCATTCTGATGCAAACCCTAGCAAGCTGCTGAAAAAGAATTTAGATGTTGAATACAGATTTTTAGCTGATGTTGTAGGAAAAGTTCTTTTAGCCAAGCACTCAGCCCATGATACCATCTCCAGGTATCAGCTGTGTTTGATGGGTGCTTTAGTGGATAAGAAACAGTTAAACTGGGGAGAGATCTTCTTTGATCTGATTAAGAAGAAGATCAATAAAAATTTTGTGAAATATGGAAGGATTCTAGGGCTGTTTCTTCAAAACAGATGCCCTGCCCTGCTTGTATCAACTGGGATGCACATCAGTGCCTCTAAGAGGCTCTCCTGTTCCCTCTTTGGCAAGTGGGACAGACAAATTGTGAAGCGCAGCAGGCCCTCTACAGCTGCAACTTCAGGCACAAGGACTGTTACAGTCTCTTCCCCTCAAGTCTCTGCCCCTGCAGAAGACTTGCTTGCTGCTTCTCCTTCTCCTCCTCCTATTTCATCTCCACCAGTCACCTCCACCATTCAAATTTCATCCACCATCATTATTTCCAGCCCATCTCCTACTTCAATTCCATCTCCAATCCCTACTCTTACAGAAGAAATCTTCCACCCTCTACATCACTACCCTCAACCAGATCTTGACACATCATCTCACATTCCATCATTCAATCTGATAGATGATTCCTTCATGGATGATTCACCTTCATCCCCTCCTAATCTATCCTCTTCATCCACATCATATCAACAGCTACTGCAAGACATCATTGCTCAACCCTCCTTCACACCTTCTATCTCCATACCACTATCTTCCATTTCCACAATCCCCACACCTCAACCTTCCTTTCCCCCATACACCAGCTCTCCACCAACATCTCCAACTGCTCCACCTTCATTCTCTACCTCTGCTCAAGTCCCTACTGAGCATGTAGATATTCCATCCTTAGCTGACAAACTGTATGAGCTGATAGCTCCCAGGCTCTCACTTCTGTTGGAGACCTCTTTGGCTCCACTCTTCAAGTCAGTTGCAGACTTATCTGCCAGGCTCTCCTCCATCTTTCCTCCTCAGGCAATCCATTCCTTTGGGTGCCTTGATCCAGCTATCTCTGAATCTAGGCAGGGGGAGATGCCTCATGAAGATGTTAGATTGCATGCTGCTACTGCTGCTGCTGTTACCTCAACTCAAGCTCAAGCTTCAACACCACCTCAGGTTGCAGTTTTATCAGTGGACCTCAGCTCACTTTTATCAGAGTTTGATTATATATACTTCAGCTGTCTTCCAGAGCAAAATGCAGTCCAGCCATCTGAGGATCTCTCCAAGGCCATTGTGCCATTTTCCAGCTGTGACACCAGTCTCATTAAGTCTTTTATAAAGTACCTTTCGGCTGTTGCCCCTGCTGTTTCTGTTGTTGTTGAAAGCACTGATGCTGCTCCTACTGCTGCAAATGTTGCTGGTTGTATTAGTTCTGATGTGGCTGATGTTTCAGTTTCTGAGGATATGCAGACAGAGGCATATGACTTTGAGCCCACTGTCATTACTGATGATATTGCTGCTACTGAAACTATTATATCTGAAACTGCTGCTATATCTTCTACGAGTGCTGCTCCTGAAAGTTCTGTATATGTTGTATCTACTGCTGCTGCTGCTATAATTGCTGTCACTACTGTCACATCTACTCCAACCCAACAACAGAAAGATTATCTGAAAAGGATTGATGCTTTATATGATGAACAAAGCTCTGAAAGTGATCAGTTCAGAACTAATTATGATGATTCCTCAGCTACTATAGCAAGGAAAAGAAAAGCAAGAAGCAAGGCAATGAAAAGAGTTCCTCCAGCTAAAGTCAAAGATACAAATGACATACCTTATTACATTCTGCATGACTGCCCTATAACAGAACACTGGATGCAATATTCTAAGAATCAATTAAAGGCTATGAAAAAGAAAAGAAAATATGACAAAGGATCTTCTCAGTTCCATCATCCTCCTCCACCTCCTCCTCCTGATGCAGGTGCACGTGGTAGCCCTGTTGTTCATCCTTCTGCCAGAAGTCAAACCCCCTATCAGCCTCAAGGAAGATCTCAATATATGGGAAGCCAATCCAGAGGCTCTCAATCTAGGAGAGGAAATTATAGAGGAAACCAAAGAGAACTTCAAGTTTATTCCAAAGGTTACTCCAGGCAACACCCATACTCAAGGGAAGGACCAGGTTCATCTGATACTACTTCAGGTCCATTTCCTTATAAGTTGAAAGAATTAGTCTCCTCCAGAGCTCCTCCAGATAATCCCTCTAACAGATATGAGCCTCCAGTGCCCTTTGAGGATCCAGAGAACAATCCAACTTCCTGGACAACTAGAATGAAGGAATTAGCTGCCTTGGATCAGATTAAGAAAGCCAAAGAGCAAGGCAAGGATACCTCCAGCATTACTACTCTGTCTGATCAAAGAAAGAAGGAACTTGAAAGATATGCCTCCAGCAAGTTTTTTGATTCTGAAAGATACATGGAGCTGCACCCTGAAGCTGTAGTAGCAAGGCCTAAACATCAAACATCTCTAGGTGCAGCTGATGACAGAAGATCAAAGAAGGAAGCTTTTAATCCAAATAGAGAAATTAAACTTATAAAGAGCAAGGAGAAAGAGTAATTCTGTAAGGTGATAATTATTCTGATTTCTAATCTGTCTGAGATATTATATCTGTGATTCTGCAATGCTTTGTTTGTTGCATTTCTGTATTGTTGCTTTGTATGTTGTTTTTAATTTCTCCAATTTCTGTAAATAGTAATCCTAACCCAAATATGGGGAGATTGTTGGAACACCCTATTACTAATTTGGGTCAGGATCACTATGTCTTTAGGAAACCTGTTTTTGACCTCATTGTATAGATCTAAAGGTCAATTAGAATTGAGTCTAAGGGTTAGTAGTTAGGTTTGGAAGCTGCCCTCAAGACCAAGGTTTTTCAGTTTGGAGAATAAGTCATTTCGTCGAGCTCAGTACGACGAATCGTCGAACTCCATTCGACGATCGTTGAGCTCACTTCGACGAGTCGTCGAACTCCATTCGACAATCTCTGAGCTCAACTTCATCAAAGTCGTCGAACTCCATTCGACGATCTTCGAGCTCAGTTCGACGATCTTGACTCCAGCTTGTTCCGCTATCTCTGAGCTCAGTTCGACGATAGTTGAGCTCAGATCGACGAACTCTGTTTCTGTATAAGTCTAAATCGCTGAGCTCAGTTCGACGATAGTGGAGCTCAGTTCGATGTTTTTCTGAAGAGTTAAATGTTTTTCAAAATTCAAATTCAGACAGTTGAAGAGTTATTCTCAGCAATTAATTCAGAAGATTTTGTAGCCATTTTCATTTATTCTGGAGCATGTTTCAAGGAATTATCAAGGAATGTTTCATTGGACTTTCCGCCAGAAGACAAAAGCAATTAAGGAAGTCATTTAATGACAGGCCAACGGCTATCTTGTCAGTGGATCATTTCTATTCAGAGAAAAAGGAATAAAAGACAAGATTTTTGAATTCCAGAAAAAGAAAGAAGAACAAGCGACAGACACACATTATGCAATATTCATTCTCTGCAAATCTTCTTCTGCAACAACTCTCACAACCACAATCACACAAGAGAAAGACAAAGAGTTGCAGACATTCTCTGTCTCAAAGAATTCATACAAGAACACCATCACTAAAAGAGATCAACCATCTGAAATCTTCAGATCTCTTTTGATTCAAGTGTTCAAGGCCATCAATATTCAAGACTCCAGACACCTCACATTTCAGTTGTTGCTGAAATCATCATTTGCTGGAGATCAATTTTCTGAAGGCCTATCACCCTACTGCAAAGCTTCATTTCCTAAACAACTACAGATCTCAGGGGGAGCTTTGACAACATCAATATCCACATAGTCTTCTCAGCTGCTTTGAGAAAGAGAAGACTTTCATCACTCTCTCATCCCCACCTCTGTAAAGGGTTTTTCAAACTCCCTTCAAAAGTTTGTGTTTGGTTTTTGAGCACCTTATCAAAAGCTCATTGGTGGCAAGACACCTGATCAAAAAATCTAGTTTGGTTTTTGAGCACCTTACCAAAAGCTCATTGGTGCCCAGGACACCTGATCAACTCATCCTGCAGTGGATTCCTACCTAGGGTGGTAGAAGAGTGGATGTACCCAAGTTTAGGGGAACCACTATAGCTCATTGTGTCTTCTGGTTGCTTGTTTTTCTTTTGTTTCTGGCTGTGGCTTGTGTTTAGTTTCTTTTGTAGTTTGTGATTATTCTGTGCTTAGATTTACTATTTGCTTCCCTGTTCACATTAGAATACAACAACTGTTGTAAAAGTTTTTAGCAAGCACCATATTCTATTCACCCCCCCCCCCCCCTCTAGAGTATATCAGATCTAACTCACACTTTCACGTTCCGTCATCGTTTCACCAGTACTTGAAATTGAACTCAGGAGGTACCCAAATCAGGGTGCGGGGGGATCCAAAGGCTGCACGGGAGTGCTACGTGACGGCAGTGAACCGTCTCTTGGCAAGGATATGCTGAAGAAATGGAGAAGAGGATGGAACGATGCCAACATGAGCTTGGGGGCAAAGTAGAAGAAAGGGAGGAAGAAGATGTTGGTGGAGAGGGAGAAGTGGTGATGGATGGTGGCATTGCGGGGGAGCCAGAGATGGCGGGAGAGAAGCACGGAGAGATGGGGATAGTAGAAGAGAGGGAGGAAGAAGATGTTGGTGGAGAGGGAGAAGTGGTGATGGATGGTGGCATTGCGGGGGAGCCAGAGATGGCGGGAGAGAAGCACGGAGAGATGGGGATAGTAGAAGAGAGGGAGGAAGAAGATGTTGGTGGAGAGGGAGAAGTGGTGATGGATGGTGGCATTGTGGGGGAGCCAGAGATGGCGGGAGAGAAGCACGGAGAGATGGGGATAGTAGAAGAAAGGGAGGAAGAAGGTGCTGGAGGAGGGAGAGAAGTGGTAATGGTTGGAGGCATTGCGGGGGAGCTAGAAATGGCTGGAAAGGAGGAGGGAGAGATGGAGGTGGAAGAGGAAGGGGAACCAAAAGAAGGTAAAAGGAGGAAAGAGAAGAGGAAGAGGGAGGAAGCGGGAGGGTTGCCCGGGAAGGGGGCCCAGCTGGAAAAAAGAATAGCCCCACTGCAGGAAGGAGAGGGCACAAGCAAGTGGGAGATAGAAAATCTTGAGGAAGAAATGGTGATGGCTGTCGCGGAAGACGAAGCCAGAGAGCAGGACGCGCGGGAAGAGCAGGAAGGAGAGGAAGAGCCATCAAGACTGAAGGCGGCCATGGAGGTACTCGAGGTAGAGATCCGTACCAAGGAAGGAAGAGAGGAGAAGATAAAGATCAGCGGCGAGCTCAGCCCAGAAGACTGAGAGAAGATCAAGGCCTGCGTGCAAAAAAATATTGAAGTCTTCGCGCGGAGCGCCGCAGACATGCCCGGGGTCGATGCGGATGTAGCTTGTAACCGCATCAACCTCAATCCCAACACTCGCCCCATACAGCAGAAGAAGAGGTCCATCGCCTCCAAGATGGCCGGGCCTATTAGAGAGGAGGTAGAGAAGTTACTTAAGGCGGGGTTTTTGTCCGCCTGCAAGTATCCGGGGTGGGTAAGTAATGTTGTAATGGTTAAAAAGGGGGAGGGTAGATGGAGAATGTGTGTGGATTTCTCTCTTTTAAATAAAGTGTGTCCCAAGGATTGTTACCCGCTGCCCCGAATCGACGCGCTGGTTGACTCAGCCATCAGTTTCCTTTTATGAGTTTCTTGGATGCGTTTTCCGGATATCAGCAAATACGCATGAAACCTCCGGACGTTAAGGACGTCACCTTCGTCACGGAGGATGGATGCTTCTATTTTAATATGATTCCTTTCGGTTTGAAAAATGCGGGAGCAACCTACCAACGAATGATGGATCGGATCTTCCAAAAACAGAGAGGGAGGAACCTCGAGGTGTACGTGGATGACTTGATCGTCAAAAGCAAGGACCTCGAAGCTCATATCCTAGATCTTGAGGAGACCTTAGAGACCCTGAGGAAATATAAAATGAGACTCAACCCCCTGAAATGTTTTTTTGGAGCCAATAGGGGAAAGTTCCTCGGACATCTTCTCACCCCATCGGGAGTGGAGCCCAACCCTGAAAAAGTAAAAGCAATCCTGGAGTTGGAGTCCCCTAGAAATGCTAAGGAGGTTCAGCGTCTCACCGGCAAGTTAGCCGGGCTAAACAGGTTTCTCTCTTGAGCCGGAGAGAGATGCTCCCCTTTCTTTCGGACACTGCGTGGAGGCAAGAAGTTTGAATGGACCCCAGAATGTGAGAAGGCTTTCCAGGCTCTAAAGCAACAGCTCATCCAGATGCCTTTACTCCAGGGGCCAAGGGAAGTTGAGGTCTTGCTTTTATACTTAGGGGTAGGGAGTGGGGCTGTGAGCTCGATTCTTGTGCGAGAAGAAGGGAAGAAGCAATTTCCGGTCTACTACGAGAGCAGGGTCTTAAAGAAAGCGGAGCTCGGGTATCCCATCCTCGAAAAGTTAGCATTTGCCCTCATTGTCTTGGCCCGAAAGCTCAAACCGTATTTTCAGGCTCATTCTATTCAAGTGGTAACGGATCACCCCCTCCGTCGCATCTTGGAGGGGGCAGAACACTCCTGGAGGCTGGCCAAGTGGTCAATAGAGCTCAGTGAATTCGACCTCGCTTTCATTCCTCGGCTTTCCATTAAGGCACAAGCGGTGGCTGATTTCCTGGTAGACTACGTAGTTGAGGTCCAGGAGATGGAAGTGTCCCCTCGAGCAACCTGGAAGATGTTAGTAGATGTAGCGTCGGGAAGAAATTCCTTCGGAGGTGGAATGATCTTAATAAGTCTGGAGGGGACAAGGATTGAACTGGCCTTGAAGATCCATTTCACGATCACTAACAACCAAGCAGAATATGAGGCGATCATCGCAGGACTCAGGTTAGCCCGGGAGTTGGGCATACGAGACATCGAGGCCTCGACAGACTCCATGGTGGTGGCAGGCCAGATCAAAGGGGAGTTCGAGGCAAGGGAGCCCACCCTCCAGTTGTATCTAGGAAAGGTCAATGGCATCATCGGGCAATTCCGAAGCTTTTCAATTCAGCACGTCCCGAGAGGGGAGAGCACTCAGGCTGACGAACTCACTAAGTATGGCCCTCGGGCCGGGGGAACGATGACGAAACTCTTCAGGCCGTCTATAGAAGAAGGGCAACTCATGGAGATATGCCAGCAGAGGTCTTGGATGGACCCCTTTGTACAACCCCGTGTCCGGCGAGCAAGGTCGCCAGGAACCAGACAGACCGGGCAGAAGATGGTGGGTGAGCTCGGTAGTGGAGAAGCCAAGCCCGAGCTCGGCATTCGTCGACCAGAGATCGACATTCGTCAACCAGAGATCGACGTTCGTCGACCAAAGATCAGCCTTCGTCGACCCCGAGCTCGGCATTCGCCGAACTGGCCCAGGACAACTGATGGCGACCAAGGGATGGGCAAGCTCACCGTGCCATCTCGTGCCCTCGCAACGAAGCTCGGCAACAGCAGGCGAGCAGGACCTGCCGAGGTGATCAAGCTCCCCAGCTCGCCTGGATGTGTGAGCTACGTTTTACTGTTTTACCCCCGTTGGTCTGCCTATAGCCCTTTAAAACAGCAGAGTTTGGCTGTTGGCAAACCCAACCAAGGGTATTTTGGTAACTTCAGGTCAGTTCTGTTTTGTTATTGGCAGTTCAGATTCTAAAAACTATAAATAGGACCCAAGGGGTACCCCGGAAGGCAGGCTTCCTGTTCTTTCCTGCTCCAGTTTTCAAGTGCTTTCTGAGGGTACCTTAGCTCGGCCTCTGGCTAAGGAGGGGAAGCGCTCTAAGATCTTCTGGGTGTGTGGTAGGACCTCCCCGACGAGCCCTTGGGTCGGTTTTTCCTCGTCTTCTTTGTTGTTTTTCTTGCAGGAGTGAAGTAGGTGCGAGACCACCCCTTCCCCAAGGGCGAACTCCATAAGAGACCGAGAAATCAGTTTCAACATTTTTGTGCGGTGAGCGTGGAGCGTGGTCAGTGCAGAAAAGTTTCAGCGAGTTCGATGACAGGAGGACAGGGATCTGACAGGACGAACTCGCCGCCCCCCCCCCCCTCCCCCGCCTCTCGCCATGGTAGGGATGTTTGAACATTTCAGGAACGAGGTGCTGAACCTCGTCAAGTTCGCACTCGGCACGCAGGCCGAGTGCTCGACTCCAGCAGTCCAGATCGTGGCCACCCCCTCTTTGGGCGAGGACACCCCCGGCAGGCGAGCTGGGAAGGAAGTGGCCGAGGAAGGCCGGGGGTGAGAGCTCCCCGAGCGCGAGCTCTTCCCCGGCTCGGCAGGCCGAGGCTGGTTCGGCGAGCTAGGCTCGCGAGATTCGTCAGCTCGCCTAGCAGGGGGAGGCAGTCCCTTCAGCGAGTTGGTCTCTTCAGCTCCAGTTCCAAACGGGTTCAGGGAACCCGAGATGTCCTACTACACCGGGAAGGGAGACCTGGTCCAGCATGTTCAGTGGTTCAAGGATGTAGTCTCCATCCGTCAAATGTCGGACGGGTTCAAATGCCAACTCTTCGCTATCACCCTCTGGGAGAAGGCAAGGGAGTGGTTCCATCAGCTACCGGCCAGCTCTATCTACTGCTTTGAGGACCTGCGCCGGGAGTTCATGTTGAGGTTCACTACCTAGAAGAAGAGGAAGAAGGAGTCAGAGTCCCTGTTCCACATCAAGCAGGGGGTAAATGAGACCCTGGGGAGCTACGTGGACCGGTTCCAGGAGGAGGTTACTCAGGTCCAGGAGATGTCGGATCATAGTCTGATGATTGCTTTTACCCTGGGCCTGCAGTAGGGGTTCTTCAGGATGGAGCTGAAGAGAGTCCCCCCCCCCCTCTCCTACGAGGAGCTGATGGAGAGGGCGGCAAGGGAAGTTGACGGGGGGCGTCAAACTCGAAGTTTGCGCGGAAGCAGGACAGGTGGGCCACGGAGGAGGAGAAGGAACCGAGAGGAGGAAGAGGACAGGAGGAGAGGAGAGGAGAGCCTTGGCAGAGGGAGCAGAGACAGCTTCAGTGGCAGCAACAGCCGAGGTGGGGGCATCAGGAGCCCGACCGTCGACTGGGCTGGAGGCCTGAGTGGCAAGGGCAGGGGCCACAAAGGGGATACCACGGGAGGGATCGCTATTAAGGGGGGCAAGATCAGTTCCACCCCCCGGGCTGGAGGCAGGCCCAGAGGCCCCGGCTACCCGATCAAGAGGAGGCTATGGCCATAGCTTTGGGGGCGAGGAGGAGAATAGTCAGGAGGAGGAGAGAAGTTAGGGTGGAGTTGCCCTATTGAGACTTCCATCAGGAGGAGGGGCACGCCACAGCTACGTGCCCGGAATTCCTTGAGATGAGAGGAAATTGGGAGCAGCAGCAACAGCAGCAGGGGCGACAAGAAGTGAGGATTGAGGAGGTCCTGCCTCGGGCGGAGGAGGACCGTTGCGAAGACCGGGTGAATGTTGGAACCCGAGGAGGGATCGGAGTGATCCACGGGGGGGGGGGATCGAGGCTTCCCGCAAGGCGAGTCTCCACACCATGTACCGTCGGAGCGTTGCCTCCATATGCCAGACCCCACCCCCAGAGGAGAGGATCACCTTCTCCAGAAGCGACATGCCAGATCACGAGGATCCATTCTGTGGTGCACTGGTCATCAAGGCATCCATCGAGAATTTTATCGTCTCTCGGATCCTCGTTGACAATGGGAGCTCCATTAATGTCGTGTTCAAGAAGGCATTTGATGCAATGAAGGTAGAGGCAAAGAGGGTGCTGGCCTCGGACGGACCCTTGTTCGGGTTTTCAGGGGAGAGGAAGGAAGTGGAGGGAGTAGTAGGCCTCCATGTTACCCTGGGGGGTAGTCCAGGAACTGCAGGTTCGTCATTGTGGATGCCCCCAGCAGCTACAACGCCATCTTCGAGAGGCCCCTTATCAGCACCTTCCGCTGCGTCCCCTCATCATTCCACCAATGCTTAAAGTTCAACGCTGAGGGGATTCAGGTCCGGGTCAGGGGGGACCCCAAGGTGGCACGAGAATGCTATGTCACCGCCGTGAACACCATCTCTTGGCAGGAGGGAGCCGAGGAGATGTGGCGAAGAATGGAGGAGTCTGAGCAGGAGGTTGGCAGGGAGGAGCTTGAGGTGGAGAGCTGTGCTGAGGAGGCGGCGGGAAGAGATCAGGAGGAGATGGCCGAAGTGACGACCGTGTAAGGAGAGGTGGAGGTGGAGATCCCGGTCTCGGAAGAGAGGGATGATGAAGGATGGGAAGAGCAGTCCAGGTTGGAGGCTACGGAGGAAGTGGTGGAGTTAGAGGTGCTCACCAGTGGAGGTAGGGTGAAGAAGGTCCGCATTAGCGGAGGGCTGACCCCGGAAGAACAAGGCAGGATGTTGGAGTGCATCCAGAAGAACGTAGACATCTTCGCTTGGAACGCCGCGGAGATGTCGGGGGTTGACGCGGATGTGGCCTTCCGCCGCCTCAACCTGGACCTGGGAACACACCCCGTTCAACAGAAGAAGAGGTCCACAACGGACAAGCTGGCAGAGCCCATTAGAGAGGAGGTTGCAAAGCTCCTAAAGGCCGGCTTTGTATCCGAGATCCAATACCCCGGCTGGGTCTCCAATGTGGTCATGGTCAAAAAGGGAGACGGCCGGTGGAGGATGTGTATCGATTTTTCTTTACTTAATAAAGCTTTTCCTAAGGACTGTTATCCTTTGGCTCGGATCGACGCGCTGGTTGACTCAGCCGTTGGTTTTCTGTAATGCGTTTTCTAGATGCTTTTTCAGGTTATCATCAAATCAGGATGCACCCCCGGACATCAAGGATGTCTCGTTCATCATAGGGGATGGATGCTACTGTTACAAGATGATGCCCTTCGGGCTGAAGAATGCAGGGGCGACCTACCAGAAGATGATGGATAGGGTCTTCAAGGAGCAAAAGGGGAGGAATTTGGAGGTGTACGTAGATGACCTCATGATCAAGAGTCGGGATGTGGACCCACCTCCAGGCCCTAGAGGAGACCTTTGCCACCCTGCGCAAGTACAAGATGCGGTTGAATCCCCTAAAATGTGTCTTCGGGGCTAGCAAGGGAAAGTTCTTGGGGCACCTCCTCACCCCTGCGGGGGTCGAGCCGAACCCAAATAAGGTCAAGGCTATCTTAGAGCTGGGGTCGCCGCAAAATGCTAAGGAGGTCCAACGGCTGACGGGGAAGCTGGCAGGGTTGAGTAGGTTCCTCTTCCGGGCAGGGGAGAAGTGCTCCCCCTTCTTCAAAACATTGAGGGGTGGTCTAAAGTTCGAATGGACCAAGGAGTGCGAGGAGGCATTCCGGGCCCTCAAGATGCAGTTGACTCAGGCTCCGCTGCTCCAAGGACCGAAGGAGGGGGAGGACCTGTTTTTATATCTCGGGGTCGGGGCGGAGGCCTTGAGCTCCGTCCTAGTTCGTGAAGAGGGGAAGAAACAGCTCCCCATTTATTACGTGAGCCTGATCCTAAGGAAGGCCGAGCTCCGGTACCCAATTTTGGAGAAGCTGGCTTTTGCCCTGATCATCTCAGCCCAGAGGCTGCGACCTTACTTCCAGGCACACTCAATCCGAGTGGTGACTGACCATCCTCTCCGCAACATCTTTGAGGGGGTGGAGCATTCAAGCAGGCTGGCCAAGTGGTCGGTGGAGTTGAGTGAGTTTGACGTCTCATTCGTTCCGCGGATCTCGATCAAAGCTCAAGCGATGACCGACTTCTTGGCTGACTATGTGATTGAAGTGGCAGAGGAAGAGCTCACCCGCCCGGCTACTTGGAAGGTGAAGGTAGACGGCACCTCGGGGAGGCATTACCTAGGAGTGGGCGTGATCTTGGAGAGCCCTCAGGGGACTAGAATTGAGCAGACGGTGGTGGTGCACTTTCCCATCACCAACAATCAAACTGAGTATGAAGCCCTGATAGCAGGGCTACGCCTGGCCAGGGAGCTGGGCGTGTTGGACGTGGAGGTCCTTACCGACTCCATGGTGGTAGCTTCCCAGATCAACGGGGAGTTTGAGGCAAGGGAGCCCACCCTGCGATTATTCTTAGCCAAAGTGAAGGGGGTCATAGGCACTTTCCAAACCTTCTCCATCCGACACGTGCCCAGGGAAGAAAACGAACAGGTCGACCAACTAGCAAAGCATGGTCCCCATGTGGGGGGGGGTACCATCACCGACCTATTCCGCCCCTCCATCGAAGAGGGGGAGCTCTTGGAGATTGATCAACAGACTTCATGGATGGACCTAATTGTAACTTTCCTTTCCACGGGAGAGTATCCGGAGGGGGTAGATAAGAAGAAGCTAAGGCACAAGTTAGCGTACTACCTCCTCCAGGATGGGTAGCTGTACCGGAAGACACTCTCGGGGATGCTGGCTCATTGCGTGGCTGAGGGGGAGGTACATAGAATCTTGGAGGAAATCCACTCCGGAGAGTGTGGGAGCCACTCCGGGAGTCGGACCCTGGAGGGAAGAATCGTCAGGCAGGGGTACTTCTGGCCCACCCTGGGCCATGATGCAATGGAGTTCGCAAGAAGGTGCCATAAGTGCCAGCTATTTGCCCCCCTCCAGCTACAGCCAGCCCAGCAACTCAAAAGTATCGCGGCCCCCTGGCCCTTCGCCATTTGGGAAATGGATTTGGTTGGGTCGTTCCCCCAGGCCAGTGGGCAGAGGAGGTTTCTCCTAGTGATGATCGATTACTTTTCCAAGTGGTTGGAAGTGAAAGCGCTGGCCAAGGTGACCTCCCAGGTTATTAGGAACTTTATTTGGGGGGAGACATTCTGCCAACATGGGCTGCCCCAGGCCATTGTCACGGACAACGGGCCCCAGTTCGCCAGTGCCGAGTTCACTAGTTTCTGCGAACAGCTGGGAATCAACCTCAGGTTCACCTCGGTTCACCATCCCAGGAGCAACGGGCAGGTGGAAGCTACAAACAAGATCATCGTCAACCTCCTCAAGAAGAAAGTGGAGAATCTGAAGGGGAGATGGGTGGAGCAGCTTCCCGCGGTTCTCTGGGCCCTGAGAACCACCCCCAACACGGCTACCGGAGAGACTCCCTTCAAACTCTCTCATGGGTGCGAGGCAGTGCACCCCGTGGAATTTTAGGTCCAAACACCTCGAGTTGTTGCGGCCAAGGAAGGTAGGGAAGAATGGCAGGCCGAGAACGAGGAAGAGCTAAGGCTCTCCCTCGACATGGTGGAAGAGTTACGGGACCTCTCCGCCCTCCGGCAAGAATAGGTGAAGAGGAGAATGGCCAAGTACTTTGACAAGCATGTCAGAGTCAAACAATTTGTGGAAGGGGACCTGGTACTAAAGAAGGTGGATGCAGCAGGGAGGTCGGTGTCCGTAGGGAAGCTCAACCCCAGCTGGGAAGGACCGTTTATTGTAAAGGAGGCTTTAAAATGGGGAGGTTATCGACTCCAGAATGTGGAGGGAGAGACCCTAAGTCTCACCTGGAGTGGTGATGATTTAAAACGTTTTTTTCCTTGAAGCTTGTAAGTTATGCCTTGATTTTTAATGAAAATTCTTTAACAGGCCAATATTTTCGATGTGAGTTCGCATGAAGGAATGAAGTGAACTTGGACCCCGAGTAGATCCCGCTGTCAGGCTCTCACCTTGCTGGCAGGGCTGGAAGTCACTCGGTGTCATCCTTGAGCCTCGAGCAGATCCCGCTGTCAGGCTCTCACCTAGCTGGCAGGGCTGGAAGTCACTCGATGGTATTGATAGTGGATCCCGAGCAGATCCCGCTGTCAGGCTCTCACCTAGCTGGCAGGGCTGGAAGTCACTCGGTGTCATCCTTGGGCCTCGAGCAGATCCCACTATCAGGCTCTCACCTAGCTGGCAGGGCTGGAAGTTACTCGATGGTATTGGTAGTGGACCCCGAGCAGATCCCGCTGCCAGGCTCTCACCTAGCTGGCAGGGCTGGAAGTCACTCGGTGTCATCCTTGGGCCTCAAGCAGATCCCGCTGTCAGGCTCTCACCTAGCTGGCAGGGCTGGAAGTCACCCAATGGTATTGGTAGTGGACCCCGAGCCGATCCCGCTGTCAGGCTCTCACCTAGCTGGCAGGGCAGGAAGTCACTCGGTGTCATCCTTGGGCCTCGAGCAGATCTCGATGTCAGGCTCTCACCTAGCTAGCAGGGCAGGAAGTCACTCGATGGTATTAGTAGTGGACCCCGAGCAGATCCCGTTGTCAAGCTCTCACCTAACTGGCAGGGCTGAAAGTCACTCGGTGTCATCCTTGGGCCTCGAGCAGATCCTGCTGCCAAGATCTCACCTAGCTGGCAGGGCTGGAAGTCACTCGATGGTATTGGTAGTGGACCCCGAGCAGATCCCGCTGTCAGGCTCTCACCTAGCTTGCAGGTCTGGAAGTCACTCGGTGTCATCCTTAGGCCTCAAGCAGATCCCGCTGTCAGGCTCTCACTTAACTGGCAGGGCAGGAAGTCACTCGATGGTATCGGCCTTGAAATCGCCAGGTAAAGACCAAGAAGTTTAGAATGCCAAGGAATAAGGGGGAAGAGGTCTGCATAGGCGAGCTTGGACCCGCCCAACCCAGCTCGGCATCGGCAAAGGGATTCTGCACAGGCGAGTTCGGACTCGCCCAACCCAGCTCGACACTGGCAAAGGGGTGGCAAGCCAGGTCTCAGGTCCTCGCTGAAGGAAGGCGAGCCAGGCCAGGGTACTTCACCCCTCCGTCTATTTTACTTGGAAGAATTTTTCTGAGTTCAACCTGGATGGCTCGCGGGCGAGATGAGGTGGCGTGACAAGGGCGAAGAGCAGCCCGCTCGCGAATCATTTGAAGCTCGGCAAGCACCCAAACGTACTCTCTCACAGCCGCGTACTAATGACTATCCTACTCACAATATCTGCCTGCGCGAGGTCGCCTGGGGAAGCACTTGCGGACATACAGAGCACAGCAAATAGAAAAAAAACAAAAATGACATGGGTATGATCAAAAATCTTTCTTTCATTAAATAAAGGTGTTTACAAAAGATGTTTATAGGGGCTCGCCTCGGTGAGTGAACCAAAAAAGAAGATGTACAAATTCAGGCCTCTCCACCCCCCCCCCCCCCCCCCCCCCGCCGAACTAGTCCTCCCCTTCACCCGGCTGATCCGGAAGGCCCTTCCCGAACATTGCATCCATACTGTCCTCTTTCTCACTGGGCGACGTTGCCGGGAACAAGCTCGGCATCAGGTCTCTGGCGGAGATCTCCTTGCACCCTTGCACCAGCACCCCCGTGTCCTTCATCATTTGGAGGGTGCACTCGGTCGCTTGGATGGAGTTGATCCGCAACCTCTCAATGAGATCGGCCTCGCCAAAGATCCGCGACCTCTTATAGGGGAGGGTAGGGTCGACGTCGTGGGCTGGGAAGAAAATCTCCACCTGGCGGCGGTCCTCGCGGTTGAGGTGCTGATTCTCCTCCTTCAGCTTCGCGTTCGCCCCCTCCAGCTCGGCAAGGCGGGCGCACTGCTGGCTAATCTCCTCCTCTTGCTCGGCATTGTGAGCCTGAAGCTCCCCTGCGGCCTTGGTGTCCTGGTAAAGAAAAAATCTGGTTTAGTATCAGCGCAGAATGTTCTAAGTAAAAGAGAAGAGGAGTGCTTGACACTTACCAACCCGCCGACGGTCTGGGCGAGAAGACCCTTGGCAATGTCGAGCCATCTTGCCTGATCAGCGACTTTGTCCGTGGCGATGTCGCGAGCCTGCTCAGCTTTCTGGAGTTGATTGCTGAGGGCGAAGCTGCAGCGAGTCAGCATGTGGTGGAGCTCCATGGTCCGCAGGTGGGCCTGCAGACCCTCATGGCCGAGCTGCCGGAGGGTCATATTCTTGTAAGCCTCGGCATCCATGCGAACATAGAGGCCGAAGCCGAGGGTGTAAGCATGACTAGTGGCGGGCTCGCGGTCATGCCAGGATGGGTGCAGAGTGGAGATGGAGACCTGGTGGGCCAGCTCATCCCACTGCAGTATGGGCTTGCCCGCCGAGTCCTTCCACCGCCCCCGAAGCTGAAGAGGGGATGTTTCTTCGGCGCCCCGCGCTCGCGAGCCGTTCTCTTCGTCGAGTGAGGTGGAGAGATCGCCACCGTGGAAGAGGGGGCCTCGCTGCTTTTCCGGCCCTTGCTGGTGACCTCCTTCAGCGGGCTCTCTGGCGACGCATCGGGAAGGGTCTCAGATGAGCTTATATATTTGGGGTTGGGCTGCTGATGTTGTTGTTGTTGTTGCCCCCGCGGATCTAGCAGGGCTCTCCTCATCTTCTTTGGCAGCCGCTGGCGGTGTGGCGTGTTCGACCCCGCATCCTCAGGTCGCCTCTTGCTGGAAGAGGGTTGGGAGAGGACGCCTCGTCTCGGCAGGCCGCCGTCGCCGCCTTATCGCGAGCAAAGGGGTCCGGGTGCGACCCCGGATCCGCAAACGGTGGGTTCGCGGGAATTATCTGCTCCCCTGCAAGAAAGTACTTGGAAACATTTAGAAGAAACTCAGCAGCAATGTGGGGAGCTCGGCCATCGGGTGAGCTTGGCAAGAAGAGAAGAGAACGGTACCTTCGCCAGGTAGAACGGGGGGGAGCGAGTCAAGGTTCCTTCGCAGGAAGAGGACCTCGAAGTCCTTGTGGAGAAAGTACTTGTGGAGCTAGGCATCGTTGTCGGACACGGCAGGGGGACGGTAGACCTCCTCGCCCTTCTGCTGGTGCGAGTAGGGGATGTTGCAGAGATCGCCCTTGATAAAGGTGATCTTGGTCATCCAAGTGTGATGCTTGTTTGCGATCTCGCGAACCTTGATCAGCGATCCGCCGAAGTAGGAGACCCCATCCGGCGTCGCCTTGTAAGAAAAGAGCTTCCTGAACACTGTCAGGTTAAACTCAATCCTCTCCCGCCGGAGGTAGATCGCGAACGCCACCATCATCGCGACGGCGTTGGAATTCAACTGTGCGGGTACCGCGTCATAGTATTTCAGGATTTGTCGGATCTCCGGCCAGAGGTGGAGGCGCAACCCCACCTCGAAATGCGAGATAGGGAAGGCGAGCTTGTCCCCGTAGAAAGTGTTGATAGCCTCCCCCTCCCTCGGCCTGCGTGCCTCGAAGCCCGGCGGCACATACTCAGCCTTGAACTCTGCGAGCTCCTCCTCGCTGGTGTGCCCCTCAAAGAAGTAGTAGTCAGTGAAGTGCTGCGCGCACTTGGAGCGGCCGTCGGCATCAGGGTTGGCCTTGCCCATGATCGTAGAGGGAGAAGCAGAGCGCGAGCAGAAAAGGAAAAAGGCGCAGGGAGAAAGAGCAATAAAAGCAAAGTACGGTGGTTGGTAAAGGGGGGGGGCTATTTATAGAAAAGGAAATCTGGGGTCAGGCTGTCCCATCGGCTCAGCTCGCCATCCCAGCTCGCCACCCCAACTCGCCAACCCAGCTCGCCGACTTCCGGCGCGTCCCAACCAAGGCTAAGTCAAACATCGCAATATGTTATTTGAATAACGCATGTCCAAGAATATTCTAAAAACTACTTGTTACAAAAACGAAAGTTCAGGAATGAAAAAGCAGGGCGCGCGAGCAGGGAGAGTATCAGGATGTGAGTATCGGTCGGCTCGGCAAAGGAGCCGCCCTCTTACCTACCCCGGCCTCGCGGCTCCTGCTTCCCAGGCTGCCGCGCGTGGAGCAGCTCGTGAATCCTCCCCGAATTCCTCTGCGCCACTGAGAGGCCATCATCTATCTCGTCCAGAAGCCGGGAGGGGGAAATCAGCTTGCCAACCCGGCCGCTTCGCACCTCATCGGCGAGACGCGCATAGTCGCGTTGTAGCATCTCGTTGACCCCCTGCACCTCGCGCAGCCCGCACACCAGCTTCTTGAGAAGCTTGACCTCCCTCCTCGTCAGCTCGCCTTGATCCACTTCAGGACCCAGGTAATAGTCGAGCGAGCTTGGGGAGGGCAGGGGGGAGTAGTGGGCTGCCCGCGAAGATTCCTCGGCAGCGGACTGGCTGGGGAGAGCTGTGAAGACAAGTATCAGCAAGAAGGGGAATGCAGGAAAAGTTCGTGGGGCAAGTCCAAGCAGAATTGACCTGACGAGCTCGGCAGATCGAAGGAGATGTGGGGAGGGATGAACCTCAGATCCTTCCCGTGACCTGGTCCGTGATTCCCCGGTGGGAGAAGCTCGAATCCCGGGGTGGGGATGGTCCCCAGACCCGCCCCCGTGGCCACGTCAGTTCGCCGAGGAGAGGGGGCGCGCACCGGCGAATTCGGCCTCTGCGAGCGAACAGGCAGTATCCCGAAGAGAAGAGTCGTGTCCCGGGGATGGATATCCGGTGTCGTGAACCACGAGTCTACGAGAACGGCTTCACCTCACGAAGTGGTCTCTCGCGGCGTGACGCCCCCGCCATCAGGTTGACCGTCCGGGTCGTCGCCGACCACGATAACCTCTCTATCCTTCTCAAGAACTATTCGAGTGGAGGAGCCAGTCCCCATCTCCAGGGTGGTCCTTAGGTCTTCATAAATTTGCTCGGCCGCTTTGGGGAATGACTTCGACATCTTTGAGCCGGGCTCAGCGGAGTCAACTTGAGGGACATTGGACGAGACCGCTGTCAGAGCGGCCACGCGAGCAGCCGAGGCCTGGCGAGCCCGGTTGAGGCGCTCTTGGATGTCCTGGGGGAGCGGCATCTTGGCCGCGTTAGAGCAAAGGGTAGGGCAAGAGCCAAGCAGGCATGCAGGTATATATATAGCCGCAGGTGGACCCCACCCAAAGATTCCCTCCAACTCTCCACCCTGCGCTCGCCGCACACTTAGGGTTGGATGTTTCTTTCCGAGCTCTGCCAAGCTCAAAAAGAGCGGGGATTATGTACAAACCCATGTCCAGCGAGTAAGGTCGCCAGGAACTAGACAGATCGGGTAGAAGATGGTGGGCGAGCTCGACAGTGGAGAAGCCGAGCCCGAGCTCGTCATTCGTCGACTAGAGATCGGCATTCGTCGACCAGAGATCGACGTTCATCGACCAAAGATCAGCCTTCGTCGACCCTGAGCTCGGCATTCGCCGAACTGGCCCAGGACAACTGATGGCGACCAAGGGATGGGCGAGCTCACCGTCCCAGCTCGCGCCCTCGCAACGGATCTCGGAAACAGCAGGCGAGCAGGACCTGCCGAGGTGATCAAGCTCCCCAGCTCACCTGGATGTGTGAGGTACTTTTTACTGTTTTACCCCCGCTGGTCTGCCTATAGCCCTTCAAAACAGTGGGGTTTGGATGTTGGCATACCCAACCAAGGGTATTTTGGTAACTTCAGGTCAGTTCTGTTTTGTTATTGGCAGTTCAGATTCTAAAAACTATAAATAGGACCGAAGGGGTACCCCAGAAGGCAGGCTTCCTGTGTTTGCTTGCTCCAGTTTTCAAGTGCTTTCTGAGGGTACCTTAGCTCGGCCTCTGGCTAAGGAGGGGAAGCGCTCTGAGATCTTAAGGGTGTGTGGTGGGACCTCCCCGCCGAGCCCTTGGGTCGGTTTTTCCTTGTCTTCTTTGTTGTTTTGCTTGCAGGAGTGAAGTAGGTGCGAGACCACCCCTTCCCCAAGGGCGAACTCCACAGGAGACCGAGAAATCGGTTTCAACACCCTTCATTGTCTTTTTGGCTTCAGGGAAGCTACCCGCGAAAGAACTCGACAAGAAACATACCAGATACAAATCAGCGTACTACCTACTGAAAGATGGGGTTTTATATCGCAAGTCGTTGTCGGGTTTGTTGGCCCGATATGTGTCAGAGGAAGAGGTTCCAAAGGTTCTGCAAGAGATTCACTCAGGAGAATGCAGGAGTCACTTGGGGAGCCGGACGTTAGAGGGGAGGGTGCTGAGACAGGGGTACTTCTGGCCCACCCTCAGGAAATATGCGGAGGAATTCGCGAAAAGGTGTCAAACTTGCCAGGAGTTCGCCCCCCTCCAGCTCCTTCCGGCCCAGAGGTCGCGGACAATCACATCTCCCTGGCCTTTCGCTATATGGGGGCTAGATCTGCTGGGTCCTTTTCAGCAAGCGAGTGGCCAGAGGAAATTCCTGCTAGTCATGGTGGACTACTTTTCAAAATGGCTGGAGGTGAAGGCACTGGCTAGGGTAACATCGTAGGTGGTCAAGAATTTCGTATGGGGGGAGATCATCTGCCGGCATGGGTTACCTCTAGCCATTGTAACAGATAATGGACCACAATTTGCAAGTAGAGAGTTCGTTGACTTCTGCATCCGTTTGGGAATAGATCTCCGCTTTGCCTTTGTTCATCATCCACGGAGTAATGGGTAGGTGGAAGCAGCCAATAAGTGTTGAAATCTGTGAAGTGAAAGTGGGTGAATGGAAGGCTTGGGCAACCTATCTGCGTGGACTACGTGGACAGGGTTGGCGAACTGCTAAGTCGGCAGGGATGTTGCAGTCGGTTTGCTCTGTGGCGGCCTGGGCGGTCTATTCACACGTACTACGCGGACAGCAGCAGCGGTCTGGCAGGCCGGTGTATACTCAGCAGGCGGTTGAATCCCCGGAAGTAACCAGGCGGATAGAATCTCTATCCGCGGAGTCCGACGTAAAGCGAACTGATGGACTGGAGCTCGGCAGACTGGTTTGGCAGTTGCCTTGGTTTTGCTCTGGTGCAGCGGCAAGTGGAAGTTGTAGAGACCGCCGGTCAGTGCGGACAGAAGCTGGAGGTCGCCCGGTATGGAGGGCTAGATCCAGTGTCCGCCAGTAAGTACGGACTGGCCCTTGTGGCCAGTAGACTGGACTTGGGTTCTGAACCAAGTCCAGTGTGGCTCAGTCCGGGGAGATCGCGCAGTGGAGCGCGGGCTATTTTTCTCAGTCCGCCAAGCTCAGTAGAAGTGTTGTTGCCTTGGTTGCTAGCTTGGGGATATGTGGACTGGAGAACTGTATGTGCAAGAGCTTGCGGACTAGAGCTAGTGTCCGCTGAGTCCGGCAATGCCTTGGTGATTAGGCAATGGACTCAGGGAAGTGGACGAGAGCTGTCCGCAGTGGACTATTTTGGTGTGTCCGCTGAGTCCGGCAGAAACCTCGGTTTTGGGGCTGTGGACTCAAGGTAGCGGGCTGATGCTGTGTCCGCGGATTGGCGGACATAGATGTTGCGGAGTCCAGCTATGGTGGTCCTGGCTTGGCCTTTGGCGACAAGGCAGACTAGAGATTGGAGTCCGGCTTTGGTGAAGCTGGGGCAGACTGGCTATCTATACAGGTGCGGCGAACTGGAGTGTGTGTCCGCGGGCTGGCGGACACACTTGTTCTTGCTGTTGGATGTGGCGGTTATCCTATCAGCTAGCGCGGTGACCATACTCATCACCGTGCCTATAAATATGACCCATGCCACATCAGGAAGGAAGGAACCTTACCGAAGTAAGTGAACAGTATTTGAGCTCGTGTAAGTTGCTGCGGACTGGACTTTGGTGTCCGCGTCATTTGATAGAGTTGACGGGTGTGTTGTGCAGGTTGTGCGAATAGCACTGGAAAGCCAGGACTTGGCTCTGATTGCGGTCAGGGACAGTGCGGACTCTGCGGTTAAGCAACAGGCGGTAAACAACAGGTCGCGGATAGCGACTAGGCGGTCTTCTCTTTGGCAACTTTGTTCGGGGTTCAGGAAGTCGCCTGCTTCAGGCGGAATTTTCCATAAGAGTAGCGCAGCGTGTGCGATCTGGCAGCTAGGCGACCTTGCGGTCAGGCGGCTTGTAGATCAGCGGTGAGGAGCTAAGCATTGGTATAAGGGGTTGTCTGTACGGCTTGGGTTGCGGTCTGGTGACATGGCGGACTAAGCGGACACCACAGCAATAGACCGGCGGCTTGTTGATTGAGTCCGCGCGGCTTGTTTTGTTTCTTGTCTTTGTAACTGTCTCTGCTCTCCTGGTTTGTTTGTTGGCGAATCATGTCTCGCCATGTATGTCTCTCCTTGTAAAGAAGTTTGTTGTTGATCAATAAAGACGCTTGTGCTGCATGTGTTGCTGGTTATTACTGCTTTGTTGAGATAACCCCTACTTTCTCCAAGATCCGGGAAAACATTCAACATTATAAGTGGAGGTGTCCTCCTCCGGTTTGTTGAGTTTCAACAGGGTATCCGAGGAGGCCTCTGCGGGTTTGTTGAATTTCAACAATAAGGTCATTGTCAATTTGTTTAAGAAGAAAGTGGAGAATTTGAGGGGGAGCTGGGTGGAGCAGCTACCTTCAGTCCTATGGGCCTTGAGAACCACACCAAACACCGCCACGGGAGAGACCCCGTTTAAGCTCTCTCATGTCTCGGAGGCTGTCATACCTATCGAGTTTGAAGTCACATCACCAAGAGTAGCAGTTGCAAGGGAAGGAGGCGAAGGATGTAGAGCAGAGAACGAGGAAGAGCAGAGACTCTCTCTGGATCTCGTGGAGGAGCTCAGGGATTTGGCGATGGTCCGGCAGGAGGAGGTCAAGCACCGGATGGCAAGGTACTTCGACAAGCATATAAGGGTCAGGCAGTTCGAGAAGGGAGATTTAGTCCTAAAAAGGTAGATGCAGCAGGTAGAGGGGCCTCCGTAAGGAAGCTCAATCCCAATTGGGAGGGTCCTTTTGTAGTAAAAGTGGTCTTGAAGTTAGGAGGGTACCTACCACCTCCAGGATGTGGATGGGGTATCCCTCGATCGAGCCCGAAGTGGTGATGATTTGAAGAGATTTTACCTGTAACACTTTCTGTTCATTGCACTTTTTATTTGATGTACAATGCCTGCAATTTTGATGTGCTCTTTTCATGTGAGGGAAGTGTGGGTGACTTTTTTATGGCACCAAGGATGAGTTTAGAGAGGAGACCCCGAGCAGACCCGCTGACCAGGCACTCATCTAGCTGGCAGGGCTGTAGGCTCACTCGATTGCTGGAGATGGTTTGGAGAGGAGACGCCGAGGAGACCCGCTGACCAGGCTCTCATCTAGCTGGCAGGGTTGTAGGCTCACTCGGTGGTTGGAGGTGGTTTGTAGAGGAGACCCCGAGCAGACCCTCTGACCAGGATCTCATCTAGTTGGCAGGGTTGTAGGCTCACTCGGTGGCTGGAGAGGAGACCCCGAGCAGACCCGCTGACCAGGCTCTCATCTAGCTGGCAGGGCCGTAGGCTCACTCGGTGGCTGGGTATGGTTTGGAGAGGAGACCCCGAGCAGACCCGCTGACCAGGCTCTCAACTAGCTGGCAGGGCTGTAGGCTCACTCGGTGGTTGGAGGTGGTTTGGAGAGGAGACCCCGAGCAGACCCGCTGACCAGGGTCTCATCTAGCTGGCAGGGTTGTAGGCTCACTAGGTGGTCGGAGATGGTTTGGGGAGGAGACCCTAAGTAGACCCGCTGACCAGGCTCTCATCTAGCTAGCAGGGTTGTATGCTCACTCGGTGGTTGGAGATGGTTTTGAAAGGAGACCCCGAGCAGACCCGCTGACCAGGATCTCATCTAGCTAGCAGGGCTGTAGCTCACTCGGTGGCTGGAGATGGTTTGGAGAGGAGACCCTGAGCAGACCCGCTGACCAGGCTCTCATCTAGCTGGCAGGGTTGTAGACTCACTCGGTGGTTGGAGGTGTTTTGGAGAGGAGACACCGAGCAGACCCGCTGACCAGGCTATAATCTAGCTGGCAGGGCTGTAGGCTCACTCGGTGGTTGGAGATGGTTTGGGGAGGAGACCCCGAGCAGACCGCTGACCAGGCTCTAACCTAACTGGCAGGGTTGTAGGATCACTCGAGGGAAATTCAAGTGGTGAGAGTCCACGGGGAGAAATGTTCAGGTTTATCAGGAGTTTGGTGGAAAACTTTCTAGAAAAAGGAAGGATTGGGGATTAGGCCGGGGAGGAGGATCTCTGGCCGACACTCGGCATGGGCGATCTCGCCCATAGCGAGTGGGTCCTCCTTGTCCAAGGCACAGGCCTGACGTAAAAGGGTGGGGCATGTCATGTGGGGGGGCTGGTCTCCAAGGTCTTCAGCGCAGGTTTACCTTACGGCGAGACGAGCACTAAGGGTCAGAAGATCTCGCGGGGGGTAAAGGCGAAGAGCGACCAAAGGTCTCGCATTTTTGGGCTAACTATTAAGCGAAACAGCGGAAGGTAAAAGCACAATAAAGTAACATGTAAAAAAGTTTATAACAATATTCCATTGGATCATCACAAAAGAGAACACCTCGCTATTCCTGAGGAAATGTCTATCATGATTACAAGTACCAGGCAAGACAAAAAAAAGGGGGGGAGAAGTCCCTGGAGCTGGTGTCTCCTTACTCCTCACTGCCGGAAGATAAGCTGTCGTCCGTCTCGCCGAACAAGCGGGGGACCAGGTCGCGGACAGTAACCGTCTCGGCATCACCGCGCAGCACCCCCAGCTCCTTCATCATTTGATAACAAGCTCCGCTGTCTTGATATTGGAATCTCGGCAGAGGGCATCTACCTCGTCCACAGAGTAGCAAGATGGAACGGGAAATTGGTCTGAGGGGGGTGTCGCGCTGTTCCGAAGATGGATATTTTCAGCTTTTAATTTATTGTTTTCTCCCTCCAGCGCCTCAATGCGCGAGCGCATCCGGCCGGCGGTCTCGGCATCCTGCAGAAAGACTTAATGAATAAAGAACCCTAATGAGCAGCGAGTGAGGCTGGTAAAGTAACGGTTAGGAAACTTACCACACCACCCTGACTCTGCACAAGGAGTTTGTCGGCGACGGCCAACCGCTTCTCAAGGTCGTTGGACTTCTCACGTTTCGCGGCGAGACCGGCCTCCGCTTCCTTCCATTTCTTATTATTGAAGACCAGGCGGCGCGAGACCCGGTGCGCGAGCTCCAATTAATGAAATTTAGAGTGGGCGCTCTTCAAAATGAGGTCTCGTGACGTCTCATTATCCGCGGGCTCAGAGCCAAGGCCACCATATAGCCCGAACCCTAGGGAGAAGGAGTGACTGGTGGGGGGGGGGTCCTGTTCTTTCCTGGAAGGAAGGAGAGTGGACACCGACACACGTTTAGCATCCTTGTCCCATAAGAGCACCGGCTCGCCGGTGGCATCATCCGTCGCAAGCCCCATGTTATAATTGGGGTGCGAGGCGGGAGCCGGGCGGCTGGAGGAGCCAGCCTCGCCGGAAGGGGCTCAGCAGGCTGAACAGTGGTGGTGGCGGCTGGTTCTGAGAAGACCGTCTCGCGGGTAGGCGAGACGGATTGTTGGGGAGGTGAGGGAGACCCTAAAGAAATAGGGGACAGGGATCCCGATAACTCTTTCCTTTCTTTGTGGGCGGACTTTTTCTCCTTTTTGAAGGACACCGATTTCTTCACCTTCTTCTTCAGGGTGGGAGTCAGCGATTCCTTCACGGCCTCTGCCACCATACTCTCTAAGGCGAGACCCCTGTTACTCTGGTAACGAGGATGAATAGGGACAGTTCTCTCTCCTAGGCAGGTTGACAGTCAGCATAAAACAAAAATTTACAATTCTAAGGAGAGAGGGTGGGAAGGAGTATACCTTCGCCGGGGAAGACAGCTGGAAGCGAGTCGAGGTCTCGCCTGAGGTAATTGACTTCGAATTTTTTCCCTGCGAAGAAGTTGCAGAGATCCTTCTCGGCACCCCCAACCTTGGGGGTTTCATAGCGCACTCAGCGGGGGACACCGGGGCGAGAGGGATGCCTCCCAAATCCCCGCGAATGATGACGAAGCGAGTCAGCCAGTGATGATTCTTGTTCGGCGTCTCGTACACCTTCAGGCTTTGGCCGGTGAAGTAGGAAACGCCATCATCTTTTGCATGATAGATGAACAGCTTGTGAAAGGCGGTCAAGGTTAATTCGATGCGCTCTCGCCGCAGGTAACAAGAGAAAGCAAACAACATAGAGATAGTGTTGGGCTTGAATTGGGCGGGAACAACCCCGAAGTACTTCAAGACTAATTTGACCTCTGACCAAGGGGGAAGTAGCAGCCCCGCCTCGAAGTGCATGATGGGGAAGGCCAGTTCGTTGGGGTAAAAAGTATTGATGCACTCGCCAACTTTGGGTGGGCGAGATAAATAGCCGTCAACAAGGAAATCACTGGCAAAGCGAGTATATTCTTCCTCTGGTAGTCGGCCGAGAGGAAAATCGTGATCCACAAATCGCTTCCGCAGTGGATGCGGCCCTCACCTTCTTCCACCCTCTTCTTTCCCATAGCAGGCGAGAAGGCAGAAATAGGGGAAGAAAGCGATTTAGAGGGAGAGCGGGACGCGAGAAGTGTGTAGAAGAAGAGGGGTAGGAGGAAGCTCTGACCGCAAAACAACCAAGAATAGTAACAAAAGTATGGGAATATCTGAATCTAAGAGGTATTTATAACGGATGAAGAAGAGGGAGCGGATCGAGCGGGAAAATCAAGGGGCGGGAAATGAAGAGACAGCCTGACGCTTCGTCTCTCCATCTCTCTCTTTCTCTCTCTCTCTCTCCAGAACCCAAGGGGCGAAAACACTGCAGCGACTTTTTCGAAGTCAAAGCCATCATTACAGACTAATTAATTGAAAAAGGAGCTAATCACAGTAATGATAAAAAGCCTAGCACGACATGATAGGCACAGTACCATACTGATAAAATATTTCATCCCGTGGGGGGGGAAGCATCCCGTCCGGAGAAGTTTTATACAACACACCAATAATTAAACATAATTAAATTGGCAATAATAATAATACAGGAGGGTGGGGAGAAGGCGAGACGGGGCCGCGACAGCTTAGTTCCTGACCCATTTCCAGCGACCATCTTGACCTCCCGCAAATGGAGGGCGTACATGAAGATGAAAAGCGCGAGCGGCGACCACGCTGCGGCGTGCGAGACGGAGGTGTTCGTCCGTATCATTTAGGATGGCTTGGGGGTCTGTCCCATCCATTACGCTGTCGGCTTCCATCTCGGCAGAAAGGCGGTGGCACTATGTTTCTAGCCAGTCCATGCGCCGGTCAGAGGCCTGCTTCTCCAGCTCCATCTCGCGGATTATATGCGTGTATTTGCGGAACATCTTAGCCGTCCTCCGCTTCAGCTCCAGGGTATCCATGGGATCACCCAAGTAGTCCTCGATCTCGTTAGGACGTGGAAGAGGCGAGAGGGGAGGAGATGCGGGAGCATCCTCAACATCAGATTCAAATTGGATGCCTGCACAGAGAGCGAGAAATCGTAAAGAAGGATGAGCTCGCGTGGGTTGGGTAAAAGAAGGCGAATTGGAGCAAAACCGAGAAGGGTGAGTTCTTACGTGGGATGCGAGGGTTCCCCACAACCCGCGAGAGGTTTTCTTTCCGCGAGAGGGGTGGGGAGGACGTCTCGGGCGAGTCAGCGCGCTGATGAGTTTGATTGATAGTGTCAGGAGGATTTGCGGGCATAGGGGAATCAGCAAAGTCTCCCTGTGAATGCGGGATCAACAAGCAGGATGAAAGAAGAAGAGAGAGAATGTGAAATTACCCGTCTCTCCCCGAGAGATGCGCGAAGATTATCTATTGTCAAAGGGGCAGAGGAGGTCGCGCCCGCCGAGAGGGGAGGGCAGGCGGCTTTCATCTTCTTCAGGCGAGAGGATGGAGGGGCTGAGGGAGGAGTACGCCCCAGATCCGGGAACAGGGCGGCCATGTTGGCTTTATTTCGCTTTCGCACCATTGCGAGGCACTCACGAAAACTCTAGCTGTGAGACATACTGAAGGTCGAGGAAATGAAGGAAGACAAAAAGGGGCACCCTAAAAAAAGCTGGGATCTCATATTTATAGGCCCCATGGGGGGCCCACCAAAGATTCGCATAAGCGAATCCAGCGTCGCGAGCCTCGGTTGGACTTATCTTTCCGAGGTTAGGGCAACCTCGAAAAGGGCAGGGATTGTGTACAACCTTGGGCTTGCGAGAGGTGGCCCAACGAGCGAGAAGGGGAGGCTGGCGAGATGATAGGTGAGTGAGACCAGGAGGCCCACCTGCAGGAGGCAGGATGTGGGATTCTCTGAAGTAGGCGAGACCTCCTAGGAGGCGAGATGGCCTACAGGGCGAGAGGCCGGCGAGACGGACAGGGCGGTCATCTCGCCCATCAGTGCCTTCCCCACTCACCACAAGGGAGAAGAGATGTTTTCACCTTTTACCCCCAAGGAGGATTTTACCTTTTTTCCCCAGGTAATTTTACACTTCTACCCCTGGAGGTCTGCGCATAGCCCTCCAGAACAGCGGAGTTTGGCTGTTGGCTGACCCAGCCCAGGGTATTTTGGTCATTTCAGGTTAGTTCAGAAGTGATATTTGCATATCAGATTCAGAGGTCTATAAATAGACCGATAAGGTGCCTGAGAAGGTTGTTGAACCTTTCCACTGTCTTCCTCACAGGCGCCTAGCTCAGTATTGGCTAGGGAGGGGAAGATCTTCAGTTCTTCCGGGAAAGAGGTGGGACCTCCGAGCTAAGACCCCTCGGTCTGTTTTCAGGTCTCCGACTCACGTCAGGAGGATATCTCAGGAAGAGTATGTGAGGGCAGCATCCTGTTTCAAACTTTAGGAGGAACCAGAAAGCCAGTTCCAACACCGCAAATACCTGAAGGCAACTTGCATGTATCTGATGGTCTCTGCAAGAAAAGTGTTAGAAACAGATGTGATATATGAATGTTGCCAGTACCTGTGAATAAACTTGCAAGCATCTGCTAATCTCCACAAAATAAGAGTTTAGGAGCAGACATGATATATGATATGGCGTCGGGCCCCGACCGGACCTACTGTTATATGCTATATGACGGATAGGGGGTGTTACAATTTGGTATCAGACTACTGCTTTTGGTCGGGCTTAAGATGAATTTGTGGACGAATTCTTTTTAAGGGGTGGTGAGCACATGTGTGTGCGCCATCGGTATAGCAGTAAAAGAAACCATGAATGTCCACTTAGGAATGAAAATACACGTGTTTGGGGAACCTGTGTATTCCTATAATTGCTGTTTGCAATTTTATTTGGTCGCTTAACAGTGTTTTGTACCACTATAGGTGACCAGAAGTGGTGCTGGGCCATCAGAACGTCGAGTTTCTGAGGCTAGCAGTGCACCTAATGATGCTCCTGCAACACCTCCATCGGCTAAGACCATACGATTGGTGGCCGAAGCAGTGCTTGCCATGATCAATGCGCAGCCTGCAAGGCAAATGCAGCAGCCCGCTCCTGCGATGGAGCAGGTACCGCTGCAAGCGGCTGAGCAGAGAAGAGTGGAGCAGGTAGTAGAGGAACCGTTGGTGCCAAGGAGGACAACCGAGAGACAGCTCAAACATGTCATGAGCTTTAATCCTCCGGTATTCTCGGGGTTGGTAACCCCATCTCAAGCTGAAGACTGGCTCTGCAGGGTGAAGAGAGTCATGACAGCAACAGAGACATAGGAGTGGCAAATGACCACCATCGTTACGTTCCTTTTGGACGGTGAAGCGAAATTGTGGTGGGAAGGATTGGAGCTGCATCTATTTAGTGGTAGGAAACTTGTTGATGTCTCGATGGAGGAGTTCTCGAGACTATTCTTAGCTAGATACCTCCCTTCGGCGCAGAGGATAGCGTTGGAGAATGAGTTCCTGAAGTTGGTTCAAGGGGACAGTAGCGTGGATGAATATCTCCACGAGTTTACTCGTTTGAGTCGATATGCTAGCTCCACCATTGCGGATGAGGAGCGCAAGACGAATCGATTCTACGAAGGGTTGAGAGATGAGTTGAGGTTACTACTCTCGGGGCCGATGACTTAGGGTTTCTTGACCTTGGTCAACACGGCCCGGTCCTTGGAGAAGGGCATGAAGAATATACAGGCAAAGAAAAGCTTGGGTGATAAGAAATCTGAGTTCAAAGTGCCGACTACTTCAAAGTCCTACTATCAAAAATTCTTTAAGAAGGCTAGGACTTCGGGTCCAGCTCCTTCTGGTGTGTCTGGGGTGACTACGGGTCGGACCCCGGGTGCATGCTTTACTTGCGGGAAGCCGGGGCACTTTGCCTGTGACTGTTGGAGCGGACGTCCCAAGTCTAAAAGGAAGCGGGGAGCGACTTATAAAGAGAAGGGCAAGGCGGTGGAGTCAACCGCGTCCCATTATGCTCCGGCCCAACCAAGGGTGTATAATCTTGGCCAACAGGAGACCATCAAATAGGCGGATGTGGTGACTGGTACGGTTTAATTTATAGCAAGTTAATTTCTTTAAATACTTGTTATGCACATGTTACCTTACCACTGCTTGTTTAGGATTTGTTTTGATTTGTGAAAATCCAGCAAGAGCACTCTTCGATATAGGAGCTTCACACTCCTTCTTGTCCGAAGGATTTATATCACGCATCGGATTACCTTCTTCGATGGCAAAGGACAAGTTGGATGTGCTGCTACCGAATGGGTTTTCCATGCGCGCGGATAAAATTTGCGGTGTTAAGATTCGCATTGGGAATCAATAGTTTGATCTGCAAGTGTCGTTACTACCGTTGGTGGAGTTCGACGTTATATTTGGCATGGACTGGCACTCGGAGCAGCGGGCCTATATTGATTGTGGTCTCAAAGAAGTCAAGTTGGGAGCAAGTCGTGAGACGACTTTTACGGGCCTAAAAGGATCGAGCAAGACGTTGATGTCTGCACTTCAGGTGGTGAAGGAGGTTCATGCTGGTGCAGAGCTGTTCTTTACACTAGTGGAGGTTGCAAAGCCAAAGCCTATGTTGGATAGTATATCAGTGGTAGCTGAGTACCCTGATGTGTTCCCCGAAGACCTTCCTGGAGCCCCGCCTCAGCGGGAGAAAGATTTCACGATTGAGTTAGTGTCAGGTGCAAAGCCTGTGTCATGATCTCCTTATCGGCTAGCGCCTAAGGAAATGGCGGAGCTGAAGGTTCAACTGCAAGAGTTGTTGGAGCAAGGGTATGTGCGCCCAAGTTCTTCACCTTGGAGCGCGCCGGTCCTCTTTGTTAAGAAGAAGGACGGAAGCTTGAGGTTATGTATTGATTATCGAGAACTCAACAAGTTGACGGAAAAGAACCCAAGTACCCGATCCCCCAGATCGATGATCTTTTTGATCAGTTGGTCGGGTCGACGGCGTACTCAAAGTTGGACCTCAACTCCAGGTACTATCAGCTGCGAATAAGGGAGAGTGATATCCCGAAGACAGCGTTCAGTACGAGATACGGGCATTACGAGTTTATGGTCATGTCGTTTGGGCTGACTAATGCGCCGTCAGTGTTCATGGATTTAATGAACAGGACCTTCAGGGAGTACTTGGACCATTTTGTGATCGTCTTCATCGACGATATTTTGGTGTACTCGCAGAGTGAGGAAGATCACTTCAAGCATCTTCATTTGGTTTTGGAGACGCTAAGGAGGAATCAATTGTACGCCAAGTTCTCGAAGTGTGAGTTTTGGTTGTCCTCAGTGGCGTTCCTCGGTCAAATAGTGAGTGGAGAAGGTATTGCAGTGGATCCGGCGAAGATTGTTGCGATACGGGAGTGGACTGAGCTTTCTACGGTAGCGGAAGTCCGGAGCTTTCTGGGGCTTGTCGGCTATTATAGGCGCTTCGTAGAGAACTTCTCGCGGATAGCGTTACCTCTCACTACTTTGACGAGAAAGGAGCAGAAGTTCATTTGGACGCCGGAGTGCGCGCGAGCTTTTGAAGAGTTGAAATGTCGGTTAACTACGGTGCCTGTGCTGAGTTCGCCGAGTAGGACCGAAGGTTATGAGATTTATAGTGATGCTTCGGGCAGAGGTTTGGGTTGCGTGCTACTACAACACAGAAGTGTGATAGCTTATGGCTCAAGACAGCTGAAAGTGCACGAGAGGAACTATCTTTTCCATGACTTGGAGTTAGCGGCCGTGATTTCTGCCTTGAAGCTGTGGAGGCATTATTTGTACGGTGTGAAAATTGATATCTACACCGATCACAAGAGTCTGAAGTATTTGATTGATCAGAAAGATCTGAATATGCGGCAGCGTAGATGGATGGAGTTCCTGGGGGACTATACATTCAAGATCCACTACGTGCCTAGTAAGGGAAATGCGGTTGCGGACGCGTTGAGTCGCTGAGCCCCAGCTCAAGCCAATTGGCTATCGGTGCATGATGAGCGGTTGGTTCGGGAGTTGGAGGCGTTGGAGATTGTTTGTGTAGACAAGCAATCAAGTGCTGAAGCAGTACTGAATTTGACTGAGGTTCAATATGACCTGGCGGATTGAATTCGATAGGCAATGGATTTGGATGAAGCAGTATGAAGCAGTTCATGGTAGAGACTCTGGATGGGTCAAATTACCAATTCGTTGTGGAGGACGGATTGCTTTGGAAAGACGGTCGTCTTTGCGTCCAAAGCGTGGGCAGTTTGCGGGTGGATTTGTTGTATGAGGCGCATCATACCAAGTACTCGATTCACCCGGGGAGCACAAAGATGTACCGTGACGTTAAGAAACTGTTTTGGTGGCCGGGTTTGAAGAAGGATGTGGCGCTCTATGTGGTGAAGTGCCAAACTTGCGCCTTGGTGAAGGCGGAGTGCCAAAAACCGGGAGGATTTCTGAAGTCCTTGCCTATTCCGGAGTGGAAATTCGACGACATCTCTATGGACTTTGTGCACGGTTTGCCAAGGTCGCAAAAGGGGAACGACGCCATCTGGGTGGTCAAAGATCGGCTAACGAAGGTGTCACATTTCATTCCGTATAGGAAGGATGATCCGGTGGAAAAGTTGGCAAAGTTATATGTGGATAATATAGTACGGCTTCATGGTGTGCCACGCAGCATCGTGAGTGACCGAGATGGGCGGTTCACGTCCAATGACTGGAGGCTAGTGCAGCAAATGTTCTGAAGAAAGTTAAAATTTTGCACAGCCTTCCATCCGCAAACGGATGGGCAGACCCAGAGGGTCGATAGAACTATGGAAGACATGCTCCGCATGTGTGTCTTAGACTTTGGAAAGTAATGGGAAGAGCATCTTTATTTGGTGGAGTTTGCGTACAACAATAGCTACCATGCTAGTATTCAAATGGCGCCCTTCGAGGCCCTTATGGTAGAAAATGTCGCACGCCGTTGTCTTGATTAGAAACGGGTGAGTCAAAGTTGTACAAGCACCAGGAGGTGGAAGATGCTACGTCTTTGGTTCGTACCATTCAGGAAAGGTTGCTAATCGTTCAGGACCGTCAGGCGAAGTACTATAATGCCAAGCACAGGAACGTGGCATTCGCTGTGGGCGACTAGGTGTACTTAAAGATCAAGTCGTTCAAGGGTGTCTCGCGGGTGCGGCGATTGAAAAAGCTAAGCCCGAGGTACCTTGGGCCGTTTGAGGTTCTGGAGTGGGTTTGCGAAGCAGCCTATCGGTTGAAGCTTTCAGTGGAGCTTAGTGCTTTACATGATGTATTTCATATATCGGTGCTACGGAAGGCGGTGCAAGATCCTACGCAAGTGATCGCGGTCGATCAAGTGCCGATTGATAGTGGGTTGACAAAAAAAGTCAAGCCCGTGCGGATTGAGGACTCGGAGGTCAAGCGGATACGCAATAAAGAGATCAGGATGGTCAAGGTTCGATGGGACAATTGCGGTCGAGAGGAGCTCTCTTGGGAACGAGAGCAGACTATGCTTGAGGAGTACCTGGAGTTGTTTCACTCAGGTACCATTTAAGTTTTATGTTCCTTTCTTTTATGTAATTTCGAGGATGAAATTATTTTAAGTGGCGGAGAATTGTAACGCCCCGAAACTCAAAAGAGCGACGGGAGGCGTTTTGGGCCGAATCTGGTATTTGGCAGGGGGCACACGGCCTGGGACACGGGCATGTCCCAGGGCGTGTCAGGCTCGAGTCGACGATTTGGCCGCAAAGTCGACATTTTGCACTCGACGATGTGTCGAGACGGGGCACAAGACCTGAGACACGGGCGTGTCGAGCCCGTGTCGATGATCGGCACGGGGAGTCGACAGTTTCGTTCGACGATGTGTCGAGACAAGGCACACGGCCTAGGACACTGGGGTGTCCAAGGCCGTGTCGGGTGGTCGACGAACTTCGCTCGACAAAGTGTCGAGATAGTGAACACGGCCTGGAGCCCAGGCGTGTTCGTGTTTGACACGGGCGTGTCAAATAGGACACGGGCGTGTCCAAGACCCGTGTGAGTCTCGGGTTGTTTTCATGGCTGTGTCGATGGGGGCACACGGCCGACCACACGGCCGTGTCAGTTGGGACACGGGCGTGTCAGGTCAAATACGGGCGTGTCGGATGCTCGTGTGTTTTTCCAGAAGCGTCGATTTTGACGGCGAATGAGGGACACGGCCCTGGACACGGGCGTGTCACAGGCCGTGTTCGGCCCAGTTATAGCATTTCAGGCCCGAATCAAGGCCATTCGTTTCTTTAATTTGGAATCCAACGACTGGGGGTTGTTCCTGATGGGATATACCCGGGATTGGACCCTTGAAACCCTCATTTCACTTGAGAGGTTCTCTTTCTAAAGTATAGAGAGAGAGGAGAGCAAAGGAGGAAGAAGAAGCTTAGATCCGGTCTTTAGAGGAGCTTCGGAGCTCCGTATCGCGAACTGACTTCGGATCTACGGAGGCAAAGAGAGTGCGGTGCTTTTCATCCGCTTACATTTCCATGGCGCCAAGGAAGAACGCTAGGGTAGCGATTCTCTACTTGAGCATGCGAAGCTCTCCTTCTTTGCATAGGAAGCCCGCTCTCGCGAGTTTGCAGTGAGTTGGAGGCGTTCCTTCGGATAGATTTGTAAAGTCCCTGTTGTTTAGAGTCCGTATTCGAGAACGGACATAGGCATGATGTGTGAAGCCTATCCGGACATGTTGGTCTGGATCGGTGATGTTGCATTACATAAGTGCTGGAAAAGACTCCGTGCGATTGTTTGTTTTTCGGGTTTTCTACGTGGTAGATTGCAACAGGGAGCCTTGGGGTTTAACCCTAAGGTGCACCCGGAAAACTGGGCGGATGCATGATCTTGCCAACTTGGTGGCCTGGGAGCCAACTTGAACATAACTGAGTTATGTGAAGTGTGATTGAAACGGGACTCGAGAGAAGTTTGACCCGCGCATATGGCTTAAATTGTCGTTGCGATGTGAGCACGGGTTAGATGGAACCATACCCGTTGTATGTCGTTCGGTTAGAGCCGTTGGCATAGATGAGGGTCTTCGGCGGTCTATGGTTTAAATTGACGTGACCCATGCCAAGAAGACAAAATGTTCATATGTTTGGCCGTCAAAGTGGCGGCGGTGAGTCCGGAATATCTATGGCTTAAATTGACGTGACATTGGCCGGTTCACTAAGAATGTGCCCTGAGAGCACGGGGCGTATGGCCATGCGTGCCAACGCCTGTGATGCAATGTATATTTATATACTGCTTGGTTATGCTAATAAGTGCAGGGAAGGAGCATCGCCGCCCCGTATTGGGGGCGGGATCGTTATAATTTGGTCAACATTACTGACCGTTGCTTTTGTTTGCCACCGTGCGGTGGTTTGTTACTTGTAGGTGCTGCTGGACAAAGCGGTCAATAGCGGGCTAAAGCCCAAATTGCGAAGCCGGCACTCGAAGGCCTAATTGGAGTGTTTACTTGCTTTTATTCATGTATGACCGGCCTGCGTGCCGTGGTATGGAAAACATGCAATATTGAGTAAACCATTTTGTAAGGCCTTAAGGCCTGTACTTGTGTATGTACTACATTCCTATTTGATGTTTAGTGGACATTCATGCTTGGTGTTGGGTTCTTTTAATTGTAACTTATAAAACTACTTCCGCTAGAATGCTCTGTGTAGGACGTTATGATTGGTTGGATGGTTTCCACTGAGTAACCACCCGGTCTGTCTGTGGTATATGGCGTCGAGCCCTAGCCGGACCTACTGCTATATGCTATGCGACGGATAGGGGGTGTTACAACTAGCACCTTCGGGACCTGGAGGAGACGTTCGCCACCCTGCGAAAGTTCAAGATGAGGCTGAACCCCTTGAAGTGCATCTTCGGGACAAGCCACGAGAAGTTCCTTGGGCATCTTCTGACCCCAGCAGGGGTGGAGCCTAACGCAGATAAGATGAAGGTCATACTAGAGCTGGAGTCACCACGCAACGCTAAGGAGTTCCAGCGCTTGATAGGTAAGCTGGTCGGGCTAAGCAGATTCCTCTCCAGGTTGGGAGAAAAATTCTCATCGTTCCTCAAAGTGCTGCGGGGTACTCAAAGGTTCGAGTGGACCACCGAATGTGAAGAGGCTTTCCAAATGCTGAAGAGGCAGCTCTCCCTGGCTCCTCTAATTCAAATCCCAAAGGAGTGGGAGGACCTAGCCTTGTACCTCAGAGTAGGAGCAGATGCTGTGAGCTCTATCCTATTAAGGGAAGAGGGGAAGAAGCAATTGCCAATCTACTATGTTAGCAGGATCCTGAAGAAGGTGTAGCTCCGCTACCCCATCTTTGAAAAGCTGGTGTATGCTTTGATCATTTTGGCTAGGAAGCTCCGGCCGTACTCCCAAGCGCATTCGATCAGGGTGGTGACGGACCATCCCCTTTGTAATATTTTTGAGGGAGTGGAGCACTCAGGCAGGTTGGCCAAGTGGTCTATCGAATTAAGCAAGTTTGATATCTCATTCGTGCCAAGGCTCTCCATTAAGGCACAGGTGGTGGCTGACTTCTTGGCAGACTACGTTGTTGAGGTCGGGGCCGAGGGGCCGCAGCCATAGGAGGCGTGGAAGATGATGGTTGATGGGGCCTCGGGAAAGCACTCCCTCGGAGCAGTGGTGGTGTTGATAAGCCCTCAAGGGGTCACTATAGAACAAGCAGTGGTCTTGCACTTTCAAGCGACTAACAACCAGGCGGAGTACGAGGTCGTGATTGCCGGCCTTCATTTGTCAAAGGAACTGGAGATACAGGATGTGGAGGTTTTTATGGATTCATTGGTGGTGGCATCACAGATCCGAGGAGAGTTCGAAGCTCGGGAGCCCACCCTTGTGAAGTACTTATCCAAGGTGAGGGTGATCATCGGAGGGTTCCGGACGTTCTCAATGTTGGGTTTCTCTATGAGGATGGCACAACACTTATGCACGCAGCGGAAGAATAAAAATATCAAGAAAACCCAAAAGAGATGGGATCGGGCCATGGTAGTTGAATCAAGAAGTTAACATACAACTAGGAAAAAATTACCTCGGTGGCGTTGAGTCACAACTCAACGGAGATGCTCCAAGCTTCGTGTTCTTGCTGGTGGCGAGTTCTACGTGGAATGATATCCACGTCTCTGTAGAAATCCACACGAGCGGGAGAACACCGACTTTTCCGTCGCACGGATAATCGGGAAGGAGAATGACCACACCTTGCTTCTCCACGGACTGCTAGGTCCGCGCCAGGAATAGCAACAACAGCGACAATCGCCGGAGAGGAGGAGGTCGACGGAGCGAACGAGGAACGGCGGCGGGATTCGGGATCGGCGGAACGGCGGGATTCGGGATCGGGATCGGCAGAACGCATCCGATTCGATCAGCGAGCATTCCCGAAAACCCTAAATATCTATTTATACCAAAGGCATAAACAGACTTAGGAATATCGCTATCCGCAGACCACCCAGAAAATTAGGGTTCCAGAATCGGCGAGAATCACCTAGCAGATTCGGTGAGAATCAATCGGCGAGAATCACCTAGGATCGGCGAGAATCACCTAGGATCGGCGAGAATCAATCAGCGAGAATCAGAGTACAATACTCGACGATTCACGTCGAACGTGGGTTGACGATAATCATCGATCTGCGGTCGACGATACTCGTTGACCCGCGGGTCGACGATACTCGTCGACCCGCGGTCGACCATCGTCGACCTTCGGTCGACTATCGTCGACCCTCGGTCGACTATTCTTACCAATCCTTCAAGGCAACATTTGCACAACCCGACGATCCTTTAAGGCAACACTTTGCCCATAACCCCATTCAGGTCGGTGATTGGTAACCTTTAACAACACAGTCAATCATCCAACTTCTCCACAACTCTTATGTGCGACCCTGCAGGCTCATATCGCGTTGGCAGTGAAATTACATGTTTGACCACTTCTAGATCACCATGGTAACTCCAACAGTCTCCCACTTGATCTTGAAAGTATCAAACCAAAAACCTCACAAACAATGAGCGGCATCTAGCAATGCATCATTGCTCCCCAAGCAATAAGAGTTTATAACTCATAAGCCTTTATGACCAATATATCAGCGTTGTCTTTGTCCCTTTGTCCCTTACATCCGGAAAGAACTAGAGGCATGGAACGTGTCACCCTCGTAATAGCTCAATCCAAGTTTCTTGATCCAGTACGGACTTCCAGGGAATGGTGAGTCCAATATCACATATTGACTCAACCAAGCATGGCCATGCATTTCTCAGTCCAGTTCCATCAAGGGGCTCATGGATGCAACTCCTGTCATACAGGAGGAGAAATCCCATATCTCCTCACACATAAACACCCAAATGATTCGTAACATGCCCAACAACCACCCTTATCATCAACCTTTCTCAAGGAAGACTTTAGATGGCATCAAAGCACGCTCTTCCTCACTTGATGAATGCTGTGACTTCAGGTCAAAGGACCACAACACCATTGTCAATTGAGACCTACTCATGACACGATTGGATGACAATCCACAGAGTAGTCTCAGGTTGAGTCTGTCCAGTACAACTTGCTCACTAACAAGTACCCACGTGATGACTTGATATCACAATATCATGACCTGTGAGAACCGGTCATCAGTCAACGCACGTGCTAGCCTTCATGTACCATCATCGCCCTTAGCTTCTATGATGATACTCGACCAGGGACCTTTTAAGAATGAAGCTTCAAATAAATCATAGGCTCTCACATTCAAGTCACGTACTTGATGTCCCATGGAAGCGAGCATTCTAAGGGTATCTATTATATTAACATTTAACTATCATATAGAAAAAAAACTCATAATAAAAGAACTTGCCATTAATTGTAAGAGAAAACTAGGTACACTGTTCATCATATGAACAAATGGCCAACAAAATACATGTTTACATGCAATCCACATGATTCTCACTAGAGTTGATCATTTAGGTATCGTATACCCATCGATCTAGTATGACCATCATGCTTTCTCTGCGCGAGAGGTTTTGTCAGTGGATCCGCAATATTCTCTTCAGTCGGCACTCTGCAAATGTTCACATCTCCTCATTCGACAATCTCACGAATAAGATGAAACCGCCGAAGTATGTGCTTGGAGCGCTGATGGGATCTAGGTTCCTTAGATTGTGCAATTGCACCATTGTTATCACAGTAGAGAACTACGGGACCAACAATGCTAGGAACTACATCAAGCTCGCCGATGAATTTCCTAATCCATACAGCCTCCTTCGCCGCATTAGCTGCGGCGATATACTCGGCCTCTGTTGTAGAATCAGCAACTGTCTCTTGCTTGGAACTCTTCCAGCTCACAGCTCCTCCATTCAGGCAAAACACAAAACCTGACTGAGACTTGTAGTCGTCTCTATCAGTTTGGAAGCTAGCATCCGTATAACCACTTACAACGAGCTCTTCCTCTCCACCATACACCAAGAACACATCCTTAGTCCTTCTCAAGTACTTCAAGACATTCTTGACTGCAATCCAGTGACACTCACCGGGGTCTGACTGATACCTGCTAGTCATGCTCAAAGTAAAGGAGATGTCGGGTCGAGTACATAACATCATATACATGATTGATCCAATTGCCGAAGCATATGGAACCAACTTCATGCGGTCCTTATCTTCACAAGACTTTGGACACTAGTCCTTAGAGAGATTCACACCATGAGACATGGGCAAAAATCCTTTCTTGGACTCAAGCATGTTGAACCGCTTCAACACCTTTTCGATGTACGTACTCTGGGTCAAACCCAGCAACTTATTCGATCTATCTCTATAGATCTTAATACCGAGTATATAAGTCTCTTCACCCAAATCTTTCATTGAAAAGCAGTTCCCTAGGTTGTTCTTAACAACTTTCAGGGTAGGAATGTCATTCCCAATCAACAGTATGTCATTTACATAAAATATCAGGAAGACAATAATGCTCTCACTGATTCGCTTGTAAACACAAGGCTCATCTTCATTCTTGATGAAACTAAACTCTTTGATTTTCTCATCAAAATGAAGATTCCAACTTTGAGAGTCCTGTTTCAGTCCATAGATGGACTTATTCAGCTTGCATATTTTAGTGGCTTCATCTGGGGATACAAAACCCTCGGGTTGTGTCATATACACTTTCTCAAGGAGGTTTCCATTAAGGAAACCTGTTTTGACATCCATCTGCCAGATCTCGTAGTCATAATACGCAGCAACAACAAGCAATATCCTTATGGACTTTACCATGGCAACAGGGGAAAAGGTCTCATCATAGTCAATACCATGAATTTGCTTGAAACCCTTAGCCACCAGTCGCCCTTTGAATGTTTGTACATTCCCATCCATGTCGGTCTTCTTCTTGAAGACCCACTTGCACCCTATGGGTCGTACCCCTTCAGGTGGTTCCACCAAGTTCCAAACTTGGTTTGCATACATGGAGTCCATTTCGGATTTCATAGCCTTAAGCCATTTGTCGGAGTCCGGTCCATTCATAGCCTCTTGGTAGGTTGCTGGTTCATCATCATGATCCATAAGCAACACATTACCTATTTGAGACACGAGAAATCCATATCTCTCAGGCTCAAACTCGGTCTACCAGATCTACGTAGGACTTGTGTTCCTTGAGCATGTTCTCTAGCTACAACATCTTGTAGTCCTGTCTCAGAATCCAATTCCGGTTCATTCACTACATGTGGTTCTTGAACTTCTTCAAGCTCTACCTTTTTAGTCTTTCTTGATAAGAACTCTTTCTCCAAGAAGACACCAGTCCTTGCGACAAACACTTTGCCCTCAGACGGTAGGTAAAAGTAATACCCTTTTGTTTCTTAGGATATCCCACCAGATAACATTTATCTGATTTGGGTTCCAGCTTGTTAGGCATTTGACGTCTCACGTATGCCTCACAGCCCCAAATTTTAATAAACGACATACTAGGACGCTTCCCAGTCCATATCTCATATGGTGTCTTCAGAACCGTTTTCGTTGGCGCGTGATTCAATGTCATTGCAGCAGTCTCTAAAGCAAAACCCCAAAAGGAAACAGACAAGTCTGCATGACTCATCATCGAACGTACCATGTCTAACAGAGTACGATTTCTCCTCTCAGACACACCATTATGTTGTGGTGTTCTAGGTGGAGTGAGCTGTGATACAATACCACACTCTTTCAGATGATCACGGAACTCATGACTCAGGTATTCGCCACCTCGATCAGATCGGAGTGCTTTAACCCTTTTACCCAACTGGTTTTCTACTTCATTCTTGAACTCTTTGAACTTTTCAAAGGTCTCGGATTTGCACTTCATAAGATACACATATCCGTATCTACTGAAATCATTAGTAAATGTAACAAGTAGAAATACCCACCTCTAGCCATGGAACTCATGGGTCTGCATACATCACTATGTACAACACCAAGAGATCCTCAGCCCTCTCAGTATAACCAGTGAAAGGAGCTTTAGTCATCTTGCCTAACAAACAAGATTCGCATCGCTCAGATGATTCATAATCAAATGAGTCCAAAAGTCCATCTCTATGGAGCTTGATATGCGCTTCTCGTTGATATGGCCCAAACGACAATGCCAGAGAAATGTAGGGTTCGAGTCATTTGTTCTTAGTCTTTTATTATTTTCTACATTACAGATCAGATGGTCCAAGTTCAAAACATAAAGACCATTAAACAATTGGGCTACAGCATAACAAACATCATTCTTAAATATAGAACAACAGTTGTTCTAATTATAAAAGAAAATCCAATCATGTCCAAACATGAAATAGATATAATGTTTCTAGTTATGGCCGGAACAAATAACAATTATCTAGTTCTATTACAAGCCCACTGGGCAAAGAAAGACGGTAAACCCCTACGGCTATAGCAGCAACTCTTGCTCCATTGCCGACGCGGAGGTCCACCTCCCTTTACTCAGCAATCTTCTCCTTCCCAGTTTCTTCACATTTGTACAAATGTGATAACCACATCTGGTATCCAATACCCAAGATGAAGGAGCAGAAAGGTTTATCTCTATAACGTGAACATTTGAAGCGGAAGTCATACCTCCCTTCATTTTCTGCAGACCTTCAATGTACGAAGGACAGTTCCTCCTCCAATGACCAGCCTTGCCACAGTGGTGGCATGTAACAACCCCATCCGTTCATATGATATATTCTAGAAGGTCCAGCCGGGGCCCCACAGGATATACCACAAAACAGTCAGTGAAGGTACAGGATGATACCAGAGCAGCGCATTGCACCTATCCCAAGCATTCTAGCGGAAGCCTAAGCTACTTGAACTCCTCATGAATGTCCAAATATAAAACTCCACATTTTATATATAGATAGGAATGTCGTACAACATGTATAAAGTATTGGCCTTATGGCCTTACAAGGCTTTCAATCAGTGGCCTAAAACAGATTGGCGCGCAGGCCGGCCACACTTACAAGAAAACACGCAAAAGAACATTAGCCTTCGAGGGCTAGCAGCAGCAGCAACACCAGCAGGAGCATCAACCTCTATGCGATCCGCTCGGCTCTCCAGCACCTGTGCAAGGACAATCCACCCAACGGTGGCAAACAAAAGCAACGGTCAGCGTTCAGCTGACCAAATTATAACGACTCTACCCCTTCTCTCGGGGCAGTGGTATTTTTCCCTGCAGGCATATCATATCACAAGTATGGCAAGCTATATCATCAAAAGGTGCTTTCACGCACACAAGCCATCACAACCGTTTGCCGCCCGGCCCAACGGTCCGTGCACTCAGGGCACATTCTTGGTGTTCTGGCAACCTCTTGCCCACCACCGTATCAGGGTTATCACCCAACGGTAACACTCTTGAGCATTTACTCCATGCCATGCAGCCGGAGTTAGTCTCGGACACTGGGATGGCCCGTAGCCCCCCGTTGTGTCATGGCGCGCAGGCCGAAGACTCTTGCTATGCGCTCCAAACAGACCGCACTTTTGGGTCTCACGTCAGACGGACATAGCGCAGGTCGGATCCTCCATCCCCCCGTTGCTCAAATCGCCTTGCCTTTTCCGCGTGCAGCGTACTCATGGCTATAGCAAAGGCGCGGGTCGGTCTCACCAATCCTGTTCTGGCATTCAAGCCTGGTATTATCTATACCCATTTCCTCACAGCAACAGCGGGTCTTTCCTGGGCTCACCAGTACTTCCTGTGACTCCCGTCACAGGTGGACACCGCAAATTACAAATGTCAGGGGTCTTTCCTGGGCACACCAGTACTTCCTATGACTCGCTTCACAGGTGGACACCCTATGACATCAAGCATCACAAAAAGGGCCTTTCCTGGTCCCACCAGTACTTCCTGTGTCTTATCCACAGGTTGGACCCAAAAACATCACATGGCTATTTTCCTGGGCTACCACCCCAGTACTTCCTGCTACTCCTTTTCGCAGGTCTAACCGTAGACTCCGTACACTACCGTTTATCACGGAGTCTTCTCCGGTTCGTATGCAACATCACCAATCCAGACCAACCTGTCCAGATGGGCTTCACACAGCATGCCTATTCCGTACTCCATTTCCGGATCTATATGCTAACAAAGAGGGGATTTCAAGAATCACCCAAACGACTCCCAAAAGCAGCCACCTCTTGGTGGGGGAATCAAAAGATATGCCAAACAGGAAGCCTTCACATGGCTAGGAGAAAAGTCGTTACCCTTGACGATCGCTTCGGTGCCATGGATTCCAAGCTAGCTTGCAAGACTCGCGAGAGCGTTTCCTCCGCAACGCTGGCTTCGGATCTCTCGTCGGTAAACCGCAGCACCACCGACAGCAGCCCCCTTTCCTTCTTCCTCCTCCTTTCTTTCTCTCTTTCTCTCTCTTGAAGAAAGATGAAGGCCAAAAATAAATGATTCATCCTTCTCTGATTTCGGCCTTAAGGAAACAGAGGAAGAGCTTTCAGCCCTTGGATCCAGACTGAAGGAATGGACGGCCACGATTCTGCCAAAAACACATATTTTGACCCGACACGGCCTCGAACACGGTCGTGTGCCTCAAGCGGTGGTCAACCGACTTATCCAAACCAGTGACACGCCCACGGGGACACGCCCGTGTCATGGGCCGTGTCACCAACACGCCTTCAGACACGCCCGTGTCTGTGGCCGTGTACCTGGGGGAAAAAAATCCCAAATCATCCCGAGACTTCACACGGCCTGTGACACGCCCGTGTCCCAGGCCGTGTGCCCAGACACGGCACAAAGACACGCCCTGTCGAATTTCTTCGGCGGGCTGAGTTCGTCGCCTGATTTGACACGCCCTGTGACACGCCCGTGTCACAGGCCGTGTTCAACACTCAACACCCACTTCTCGATACTCGACGATCGTCGAGCGAAAATCGTCGAGAATGCGACACGGCCTTGGACACGCCCGTGTCCTGGGCCGTGTGCCTCCTCTCGACGAATCGCCGAGAGTAAAAATCGTCGAGACAAAGTCCAATCGTCGACACAACTTCGACACGCCCTGCGACACGCCCGTGTCGCAGGCCGTGTCACCTGACACGCCCTAGGACACGCCCGTGTCCCAGGCCGTGTCACCCAAAATTGCCTGTTTCTGAACTTTGGGCTGTTACAATCCTCCCCTCCTACAAGAAATTTCGTCCTCGAAATTCAGAGATAGGAAAGTAGCAGAAACCAGCAAAAAAAAAAAAAAAAGTAACAACATCTAACATTTTATGTTACAACATTCGCGCTATAAATTACACAAACAGCTCTGGGAACTCTGCTCGCATGGTTGCTCGCGCTCCCATGTCAGCTCGTCACGGCCGCAGTTGTCCCACCGGACTTTTACCATACCGACCGTTTTGTTCCGCAACTGTTTCTCGGTTCAATCTTCGATCTGAATGGGTCTAACTCTCGTTGTTAGCCCATACTCCATCGGCACACGATCATCCGCGATCACTTGAGCGGGATCTTTCACGGCCTTCCGAAGCACTGAGATGTGAAAGACATCATGTAACCTACCCAAGTTCGTCGACAGAGCTAGCCGATAAACCGCTTCGCTCATTCGCTCAACCACTTCAAAAGGACCCAAAAATCTTGGACTCAACTTTTTCAATCGTCGAATCTTGGAGACCCCTTTGCATGGCTTGATCTTCAAGTAGACCAATCGCCAACCGCAAATTCGACATTCCGGTGCTTGGCGTTGTAGTCCTTCGCTTGTCGATCTTGAGCAATCAGCAATCTCTCTCGAATAGTCCGAATGGTTGAGTTTGCTTGATCCACCTCATTTGGTTTAACAACCCGGGCTTCACCCGCGTCTACCCAAGCTAAGGGAGTACGACACGTCCTTCCCTATAGGGCTTCATATGGTGCCATCCCAATGCTTGCGCAAACTCGACCATATAGAGATGATCTTCCCATCTCTTTCCGAAGTCAAGGGAGCACATTCGGAGCATGTCCTCCATTGTTCTGTTGGTACGTTCAGTTTGGCCATCTGTTGGGGATGAAAGGCCGTACTAAAAGTCAACTTCGTGCCCAACAGTCGGTGAACTAGCCTCCAATCATTTGACGTGAATCGCCCATCTCGATCACTTACGATGCTCCGAGGAACACCGTGAAGACGCACAATCTGATCAACATATAATTTTGCCAAACTTTCAACCGAATCATCCCGCCTGTTCGGGAGAAAATGTGCTACTTTTGTTCGCCGGTCACCTATCACCCAAATGGAATCATTTCCTCGCTGCGATCTTGGCAATCCATGCACAAAATCCATGGAAATATCATCAAATTTCCACACTGGGATTGGCAGTGACTTCAACTAACCGCCCGGCTTTTGGCATTCCGCCTTCACCATCGCACATGTTTGACATTTGGCTACATATAAGGCAACATCTTTCTTAAGCCCTGGCCACCAGAAAAGCTTTTTCATATCGTTGAACATCTTTGTGCTCCGGGGTGAATGGAATACCTCGTATAATGTGCTTCATACATCAATTCTTCCCTCAGTTTCCCCACATTTGGGACGCACAACCGGTCCTCTTTTCACAAAAGACCGTCATTCCAAGTGAATTTGCCTTCTGGCCCTTCATTCACATAGCGCAAGAGATCTTCATCCAACTCTGTTGCTCGTCGAACTCGATCCGCAAGGTCACATTGCACCTCGGTCCAGTTCAAACATGCAGTGGCAGTGGAACTCTTGTCAACACAATAGATCTCCAATGCTTCCAACTCCTGGATAAGACGTTCATCATGCCTTTGTAACCAATTTGCTCTAGCCGGAACCTGCCGACTCAAAGCATCCGCGACAACATTTCCCTTCCCGGGTGTATACTGAATTTCGAAAGTGTAGTCCCCAAGGAACTCCAACCACCTTCGTTGTCGCATGTTCAACTCTTTCTGCTCCAAGAGATACTTGAGGCTCTTATGATCGGTATAGATCTCCACCTTCACTCCATAAAGGTAGTGTCGCCACAGCTTAGTGCAAAAATCACCGCCGCTAGTTCCAAATCATGGACGGGATAGTTTCGCTCGTGCACCTTCAGCTGGCGTGAGCCATAAGCAATCACTTTTCGCTCTGCAGAAGGACGCAGCCTAAACCGCTTCCTGAGGCATCACTATAAATCACAAAGCCATCGGTTCCACATGGCGAAGACAACACCGGCGCCGTGGTCAACCGAACCGTCAGCTCTTCAAAAGCTCGTGTGCACTCTGGCGTCCAAACGAACTTCTGATCCTTTCGCATCAGTGTGGTTAGCGGCAAAGCGATCCGCGAGAAGTTTTCCACAAATCTTCTATTGTAGCCCGCAAGTCCAAGGAAACTCCTGACCTCGGCCACGGAAGACAATATTGGCCATTCTTGTATGGCTTTGATCTTCGCTGGATCACTGTAATGCCCGCTCCACTCACCACATGGCCCAAAACTGCCACTGACGATAGCCAAAACTCGCACTTCGAGAACTTGGCATAGAGCTGATTTTGCCTCAACGTGTTCAACACCAACCGCAAGTGAATCTCATGCTCAGCTTTGGACTTCGAGTACACCAGGATGTCATTAATGAACACAATCACAAACAGATCCGGGTACTCACGGAAATACGGTGCATCAAATCCCTAAACACCGAAGGCGCACTGCACAATCCAAAGGGCATAACTGTGAACTCATAATGCCCATAACGCGTTCCAAATGCGGTTTTGGGAATGTCACCTTCCCGAATTCTTAACTGGTAATAACCAGACTTCAGGTCCAACTTCGAATAGACGGTCGAGCTAACTAGCTGATCAAATAATTCATCAATCTGATCCTTATTCTTCTCGGTCAGCTTATTCAATTCACGGTAATCGATACACAACCGTAACCCACCATCTTTCTGCTTTACAAAGAGCACAGGCGCGCTCCAAGGTGACATACTTGGGCGGATATAACCTTGCTCTAGCATTTCTTGTAGTTGAACCTTCAACTCCGCCATCTCGTTAGACGTAACGCGATATGGCGAGCGGGCCACGGGTTTCGCACCTGGCACCAACTCAATTGTGAAGTCAATCTCCCACTGGGGTGGTAGCCCAGGGAGATCCGTGGGAAACACATCTGTGAATTCTGCCTCAATCGGAACCTCGCACAACGTGGTCTTAGGCGCAACAGCCCGAATGAGTGCAAGTAACACGCCGCACCCTTCCGAACAGCTTTGACTACCTGGAGTGCAGACATCAACGTCCCGCCTATTCGGTATTTCTGGCCTAACGTGATTTCTTTGGACTGGCAATCAAGCATAACGTGCTGCTCCGCAAGCCAATCCAACCCAAAAATCACGTCAATTCCGATATTGGCAAAACAAATGCAGTTAAACTGAAATCCCGACTTCCTAACTGAACCGCCACATCGCAAGCTTGATGCGCAAGCATCCAACAATCATTCGGCAACACCATGGTGATGCTATCTGTCTTTGCGATCCTGGGAATCCCAAGCCGCGTAAGAAACTCACGAGACAGAAAAGAAGACGAAACATCCTTCGTAAACGGCGCCTGTGGTGCACCTAACATATACAAACAACATTCACAAGATGCAAACAAAACAAGCAAGACGATCATCGTACACATCGCCGACTCTTGCCAAGTTTGGGCACACATGTCCCCATGGTAGAAAACATCAACAATTGACAACACACGTTGATCCCACACATCCATATCGGACACAGGTCCTCATCACAGTTTCATCCAAAACGGCTTACTGTACATTGAACATCTATACGTCACCATTAGTTATGTACATGAGGAGTCTCCTTATTTATCTACATCGTGCTGTCGCCCTTTCTTGCCTGCTACGCACCAACGCGGCAATCTCGGGCTTTATGTCCTGCTTTCCCACACGAATAACACTTGGACTGCTTTTTTGGCTGCTGAACACCATCCCCACAGTCACGAGCAAGGTGTCCCACCTGACCACACGCATAACAAGTACGCTTCTCTTGTCTCCGCCTCTTCCAGTGAACCGACTTCCCAAACCTTGGAGTGCGCACTTTCCGAGTCACAGGCATCTGCTGGGCTCTCCTCAAGTCGATTTCCAACAGTCTCGCTGCCTCCACCAGTGGTTGGAAGCCCAAGAACTTAGGACCCATCAACAAGAAACGGAGTTCCTGACGTAGCCCACCATAAAACTGATTGATCTTCATCTCCTCAGTCTCAAACATAAACTCGGGTTGTTGGCTCATTGCAACAAATGCATGAAAATAGTCCGCAACCGTGTTCTCTCCTTGGCTCAAACACATATGTCCCGACGAGGCTGAGGCACTTCCCCTTGCTAGCTGCTCAAGTTCCCTACCCGGCATGGACGCATCACCGGATCAGAGGTTGAAACTTGTCCTTCATGGTAAGACTTGAGCGTTGCAAAAGCCCTATCGACAATCAGTCGAGCTGTTTCTATCGATGAAGGAGAGGTTGGTACACAGTTGACGTCATGCTTCCTAACGAGTGTTGGGGTTCCTGCTGCCAAACCATCGCACTCGTCGCCTACAAATAGAAAATGACACAAGTAAGCAACAAGATAGGAACACACAGGTTCCTCAAACACAAAACTTTGCATTCCTATCATGGACATTCAGGAGTTCAATCGTAGACTTTGGTTTGCACAAACCCGTGCTCGCCACCCCACAAAGAAGTCGACCACGACTTCGAGAGGGAAAGACCAAGACAACCCCATCCGTTCATATGATATATTCTAGAAGGTCCGGCCGGGGCCCCACAGGATATACCACAAAACAGTCAGTGAAGGTACAGGATGATACCAGAGCAGCGCATTGCACCTATCCCAAGCATTCTAGCGGAAGCCTAAGCTACTTGAACTCCTCATGAATGTCCAAATATAAACTCCACATTTTATATATAGATAGGAATGTCGTACAACATGTATAAAGTATTGGCCTTATGGCCTTACAAGGCTTTCAATCAGTGGCCTAAAACAGATTGGCGCGCAGGCCGGCCACACTTACAAGAAAACACGCAAAAGAACATTAGCCTTCGAGGGCTAGCAGCAGCAGCAACACCAGCAGGAGCATCAACCTCTATGCGATCCGCTCGGCTCTCCAGCACCTGTGCAAGGACAATCACCCAACGGTGGCAAACAAAGCAACGGTCAGCGTTCAGCTGACCAAATTATAACGACCCTACCCCTTCTCTCGGGGCAGCGGTATTTTTCCCTGCAGGCATATCATATCACAAGTATGGCAAGCTATATCATCAAAGGTGCTTTCACGCACACAAGCCATCACAACCGTTTGCCGCCCGGCCCAACGGTCCGTGCACTCAGGGCACTTCTTGGTGTTCTGGCAACCTCTTGCCCACCACCGTATCAGGGTTATCACCCAACGGTAACACTCTTGAGCATTTACTCCATGCCATGCAGCCGGAGTTAGTCCTCGGACACTGGGATGGCCCGTAGCCCCCCGTTGTGTCATGGCGCGCAGGCCGAAGACTCTTGCTATGCGCTCCAACAGACCGCACTTTTTGGTCTCACGTCAGACGGACATAGCGCAGGTCGGATCCTCCATCCCCGTTGCTAAAATCGCCTTGCCTTTTCCGCGTGCAGCGTACTCATGGCTATAGCAAAGGCGCGGGTCGGTCTCACCAATCCTGTTCTGGCATTCAAGCCTGGGTATTTATCTATACCCATTTCCTCACAGCAACAGCGGGTCTTCCTGGGCTCACCAGTACTTCCTGTGACTCCCGTCACAGGTGGCACAGCACCGCAATTACAAATGTCAGGGTCTTTCCTGGGCACACCAGTACTTCCTATGACTCGCTTCACAGGTGGACACCTCTATGACATCAAGCATCACACAAAAAGGCCTTTCCTGGTCCCACCAGT